>KV426106.1:101823-122714 GCA_001632375.1 Exidia glandulosa HHB12029 | reverse complement strand
CATCAATAAGGACGAGGTCGTGTATCCTTCAACTGGGACGTTGTTGGTGTATCCTGGACGGCGACTTCTCTTGTGGGGACGGGGACTCGGTGGTTCGCCGGGGTGAGACTCGGGGCGCCGAGATGTTCGCCGAGCGAGCGTGTCTCTCTTCGACTCTCGTGGTTCTCGTGACTGGGTTCTCCGGTATCGAGTCCGATTGCGGCGAGGGAGGGGTTTCGGCGTCGGGAGGGTATGGAGGGTAGAGTCGACGAATGGCTCCTGTTCGTTCGTCCGCTGTACGTCCTAGCGTTGGGATAGAATCGGATACACCCTTATCCGTTCGTCCGTGAAGACGGAACGCGAGATCCTTGTTGGAAGAAGGATCGGTGGGTAAGGATCTCGGGTTCGTCGGAACATCCGTCTCTGCATTCAACTTCGATTCTGCTTGCCAGCCTAAAGTGTCTCCAAAGAAATCAGATGCTGCTCTTCCTTCTTTCCTCAGATCTGCCACTCGTGACCCCTGCCCAGTAGCAGTTCCTCATGCCAAAGCTCCGGAACAACGCCAGCACTTGCCCGCGTCACTCGTGCGATATCGATTGCAACCTGGTGTGCTTTATCGAACTCATATCATCGTTCCTGCTCCAGGAGAGTACAGAGGATCTCGATCTTTACGTTGTATCGCAGTTATTCGATGCGACATGTCGCATCCATGAGACGTTCGAGTTCATGTCATTGACGCTCTCTGATCTCCCGACCTTGCTGGCTTATGTGGCCTCTTCTCAGTTCATTTCTCGTAATCCGTCCCACCCATCTGCTTCAGCTCTCGGCGTTACAGCTTGGATTTCACGTACATCCTCATGGATCCAGAGTTCTCGCGTTGATCCTCTCTGGTTCCAAGCCTGGCGTCATGCCGCTTATGTTCGGCGCTTACAGTCTACTAGTACCGCAGTGTACGGGCCAACAGATCTCATCGGCTCCGCACTATCCAGTCCTGGGGATAAACACATATACCGCCATATTTGGAGGCCGTTCGAAGTACCCTCACCACCAGAAGCTATCCTCCCAGCGATTCTCGTTCCAGACGATGATTTGGTCCCGAGCATCTGGAATCTCATTGCGACGGGAAAAGATGGACACCCCAACGAGAAACTCTTAACTGCTGAGGTACTTGCCGCCTCCTTGTGCACCATCTCTCGAAATTCCCAAAGCTTCGATGACCTGATAACGTCGTTCTTTACGCCGCTAAAGATTAAGGAGCTGATGGTCCAGATGTACTTCCTCCGGCCGAAACAATCCAACAACACCTCACTGTCCCCTGCTCTCGCGCTTTGCTTGCACATCATGGAGCTGCGGCCATCATGGTGGGTTGAGGGCTTGAACCTTTTCTCTCACGAACAGGAGGGTATGGAGAGCATTAATCCTTTTTTTTGGCGCGTTCTCGGTACCCGAGATCCAGAGTTATGCGGCTGCACTGACGGAGGAGTGTCTACGGCGCGGACCATGCTACGACTGCCCTCTCACCGTCGGGCCACTCGCATTTGATATTTCCCTGCGCACCTTCGCTGTGTATCCTTTCGCTGTGTATCCCGAGGTTCAGACAGATGGAGACGCTTGATTTTTCACTTTCATGTAATGTCTCGATGTTCTCAATGTACTGACCCCGCGCCCCTGCCTCACTTCTTATTTAGGGTAGCCATCCAGATGCTCGTGTTCCCCGCTTGTTGTCCAACAATCTCGATTCTCCCCCCTTTTTTTCAGCCCATGAGGCGTCTCGTCGTTCCGCGCGATGAAAGACGCCATCGTAGGCAGCTCGGAGTCGTTCGGGGTGCGCTCGTAAGCGGGCACAGCGCCGCTATGGATGCGCTGCTTGGCGAGATTGCAACCCCTCGTTCGTGAACTATAATTTCCCTTCTACAGTCTGCACAAGAGACTAGACGCTCTTCTGAACGGGCTGACGCCCAAATATCATCGCCAATGCTCCTCCGTTCCAAAAACATTCCACTGAGGAGACAGTTATCGCACCTCCTGCTGGAGGAATTCCGTTCGTCCCTGGGATATGGAGTTTCGAACAGATCGTCGCGTGGAAGAAGGTTCGCACAGTATACAGTATTGCATTGTCTTACGTATACGTGATTTTAGCTGGTGCTGCATCAGGAAAACGCTCCAGCGCTCAGCCTGCTCAGCGTGCTTGAACAAGGAAGTAATGACTCCCAACTGATATGAGCTGTCCACGAACGTCCAAGCTCGGTCAACACCGGTCAAGGCAGGGTCGTGATATGACAGGAAGAAAATAGGAAACATCTAACATCATCGTAGGGATTCCTCAACTTCCTCAAGCGTCCTGAGATCGGTCAACCCCGGTCAAGCCCGCTGAGCATTGTCTGCATCAAAGAAGGACATCCATACGTGAGACTCAGCCACAAATGAGGGGTAGACTTGTAGCGCAAAAATTGTTTAAGTCCCACCGGCAGGATTCACGCCGAGTTGCCCAGAAACTCGCGGACCGCGGACTTCGCCGTTTGCCCCTTTCCCTCTTCCCATCCCTCCTGTGCCAGTGCCATCCCGCTCAAACCGTACGCACTCATTTCAGCGTGTTGTGCAATCATATCTACACGCACTGACATAGTTTCAGGCCGCTTTTCTACACAATAGCATTGGCGCTTTCATCGACGCCGTCGCCGTCGACACCGCTCGCCGCCGCGGCTATGGCGGCCCCCACGTACGTTAGCGATGGCCACCCAGTACTCGTTCGCACAGTCTGACGATCCGTTTAAGCAGATATTCGCCAGCGCCCTCGCCCAGGTTGACTGGGACACTGTCGTCGTCGCCGCGACCCGCGTCATGGTAGAACCTGGTGCGTCGCCGCCTTGCTCATGATACGGCGTGTGCACTGATCATTTAGATGTTTGCAGCCACTAGAATGGATACCCAGGTACGTGTGCGTACGCCCATCGCCCTTCCTTTCTCCGTTTCTTACGCGTTGCACGTAGGTTCCCCCGCAAGAAACGAGCGACTACTAGAGCACGTCTACCAGCCCTGGTCACAGCCGTGACACCAGGGCATTGCGTCTTATTGTGCATTTACCGTACAGTATACGACAGAGTATATGTCGGCCGTCGCGCTTAGCTACACTAGTAGTACTATACGATTCTATAAATTCAGCTTATTGCCTTGCACTTTCCCTGTGACGACCTGAGAATGATCCAAGCACCACACCAAAACTAGAGGTGGATGCGGTGCGTTCTATTGATAGTAGCTCAAGCTGTCCGAGCAGGTCAAGGCCGTCAAGCGGTTGACCGGCTTTCCAAGCTCGGCAAGAGGGGGGGTTTCGCAACTGTCTTGGATACGTCAAATCCCTTGCCAAGCTCGTGCAAGCGATCCAAGCTGTGGATCATTTTCCTGATGTGACTCGGTCTGTGATGTCTCAGTCGCAAACAAGGACTTCCATCTTCGGGTCGTAGAACGCGTCGCCGACGAGGACCTACTCGAGAAGGAAGGCGTGACAACTGGCGTCGTCTCGAGCGGCGACGTGTCGGAAAAAAAGTTCAAACCCTGTAATGCATTGTGAGGCATTGAAACCCTTCGAAACGATTACAATACGAAGGGCCAATTGAAAGGAAACGAATCACGCTTATGATACCCGTTGCAGGGGGTCGGCAGTCCGGCGGAGCCGGCTGTTGGGTCCCCAGGCAGGGCGTGCGAAAATGGCACAGCATCCTATACAAACTGATACGTGGCAGTGCTCATCTTCGCACGCCCGGGCAGGGAACCCGAAAATGGAAACCGCGGGTCTGCCGACCCCCTGACCCGTTGCAATCAGGGTCGTAAGCATTGCAATGATTACAATGGTCACGAAGCTTACAATCATCGCAATGCATTGCAATTGCTCACGGTGCCGGTGTCAAAAAAAAATAGATCCGCTGGCGTCCGATACAGGTTTACAGAAAAGCAGAATCTTACATGTGACGTGACGAGAGAACAGCATGTATTACGAGACAATTAACGTACACAACTGCACACCATATAGCCGGATCTTCGAGTCCAGCCGCCAACCGGCCGGTCTCGACGTCGCTCGCTCTGGACCACTTGCCGCCAACCCGTGCGCGTGCTGACTGAGTGTCCGACGACGAGCTACAAGAATGCTGTAAGTCTGCGGCAGCCAAAACTATATCCGAGTCGTGCGGCTTGGTGCGGGCACGATGCGTACCGAAAATCCTGTCACCGTCATCGCCGCGATGGTCGCCGCCGCCGTGGTTGTGAGCGTGGTTGTGAGCGTGGTTATGAGCGTGGTCGTGGTCGTGGTCGTGGTCGTGGTCGTGGTCGTGGTCGTATGTGCAGTTGCAGAAGCCGTAGTGGGGGCGGTAGTGGGCTCTGCGATGTTCGTCAGTTTACAGACGAGTCTGGCACGAAGCTCCGCGGCGGCAGGGGCTGACCTTCCTGAATCGGACGTAGTTCTAGAACACGAGCGATTCTGCGCACCGGAGCATGAGTCAGCGGCCTTGACTCTCGCGCCGAACTGAAATCCGGCCTGTGTCAGCTTGCTGCACTGGACTTGCAATGGGACTTAGGACGCGTGAGGAGAGAAGCGCGTGCAATGTAAGATTACGGCGCTGATTGAGGTGCGCGTCGGTGCGGCACATGCGGGACAGTCCAAGCGTGTTATGGCCTGGCAATAGGTCAGCGACTGGATGGCAGAGGAGAGTTCGCCGACGAACAATGCGGTGCTCGAGCGTGACGCGACAACGGCTTCGGACGAGTGCGCGGCAACAGAACGAAGGGTAGGACTGATATGTGGCTCTCATAGACGGAAGGGGTGTAGATGGAGCAATGTGAGTAATCAGGCGTAGCAGAGCTGTTACGAGTGCGGAGGATGTGAGTACGGCCCGCAGCTCTTTAACGGCCTTGAACAGATGCCCAAGCGGTTTTGGAGGCCGTTCGACGTGGCTGTTACGTGCGCGCGCCTAAATCCGTGTGTACGCGCGCGTTCGGTCTGGTCGCGAGAGGGTATGGAGGCAAGCAACGTTGAGAACCGGGAAACAGCCGGTTGCCGTCGTGTGCCTTCAATTCTTCGACTTCCACGACAGTTATCGACAGGGTGAGCCTCAGCGGTCGCGGATCGAACATTACCTACCTAGCCTGAGCTCAGGGTCCAGTGTTCCGAGTTGTAATCAATTGTAATGTGTATCGAAATGTTTTGGACCTATTGAAATGCATCACAATGCATCAGCTCGGCGATTGCAATGGGACCGGGATGTTGTAATGTATTGTATTCGTGCTGAGAATCCATTACAACTCATTGTAGGATTTCGACGCATTGTAATAGATCAACTTTTTTTCTGACACGTTGCCCCAGACGACCGGCACATCCAACCGCGTCCGTTGCCCAAAGCGGAAATCGACGAGTATGTGTTGTGGTCTGTGGGCGGAATCAAGAATGCCGTCGAGGGTGCCGAATTCGACGCCGTCGAGGTGGACGGACTCCACGGAGCGAATGGTGCGCGTCCCAGCGCAACTACCCATCGTTTTCGCCGGTGATGAGATTCAATTTCACTCCGAGATAGTCGACACCAGCGTTCTGGATGTGCCGGACGTTCCCCTCGATGAAGACTGGGCGTCCGACCGTGGCGGACAGTCAGTCTTCGATGGCGGCCCCGCTCCCGTATGTACTTCGGATTGTTCATCTTTATTACGCCAACTGGAGCGCGTCGCCTCTCGTCCAGATCCAGTGGGAGCCACATCGTACAAGCGCTTGGTGGTAACGTCACTCGACTTGAAGCTCAGGAACGTGCGCAAACTATTGGACGAATCATCGCCTTACATTCATTGGTCATTGATTGTGAAGATCCACGAAACCATCTGACTCTAGCTACATATAGCCACGCTACTGTTTTCATTGGCCACAATGCACACATTGTTGACGGCGGTGCACTGTGAAATTGCAGTTCAACTTTCCCTTCGCGAGAGAGAGTGCATAGCTAGTGGCTCACCGGGCGGATACGGAGGCATGGTAGAGTGAGCTCGATACCCTCGTCCGGGGCATAGTGACACACGCCAAAGCCTCGACCGCCGCCGACGGTGCAGAACTGTGTGTCCATCATGAGACGTGAACGGCGGATAAAGCACTCGTCAGGAAACGCACGCCTGAAAACGCCTCTCCGCTGACAGCACATGCCAGCGCAAGCACAACTATAGTGATACCAAGCTGCATGAGATTGGTTGTGAGTGAGATGAGTCTCTTGGGGAACGAAGTGCTCACAGATACGTTTTATAGGCCTTCAGAAATTTGAAGTCATGTTTACATTCTCACGCCATCCAGTGGAGCGCAAGCGCTGCGTTTCAACCACTGACAGCCATCTAGAAGAGTTTCAGCCCTTTGTAGAAATGACAGTCGCTCGCAAATGTCTGTGCAATCCGTGAGTTGCGCGCGTTGGATCTGCAAGAAGTGGAGCCTTGGATTCCTCACTCGCAGAAGCCCCGCAACCCGCTCCCACACGGCGATACGAAGCAACAACCGCGAGTGGAATAGATGTTGCCAACCATTTGTATGTGAAAATGCGTCCGAGGTTGCGTGGCTCCACTTCGCGCAGATCCAGCGTGCGCTCGATGGATTGTACTGACATCTGCGAGCCGCTGCTACTTAGCAAAGCCGCGCGCGGACCCGTGGGTGGATTCCTGCCGTAAGCGAAGCGCCGCACTTGCTCACACGGCTCTGCGACTCAACGTTCATCGTTCAACAGTGACGAGTGAAATAAAGGATGGGAAATATCTATATGGGGCAACATCATAAATGCTGCGTCATGCTCCGTCCTGCTCATTCACCGGATGCGACGAGGATTTTAGTGACATCGTAGGAGGCTGGATCACTTACCCTTCGAATAGTGATCCATCGTGCTACCTCCTGGACTATTAGTTACTGTTAGGCTGAAACAATGACAACATAGGAGCCTATCAATAGTCTCATCGACGGTCGTGACATGCGTCGAAGTCGTAATGTTTTGACCACCGCGGATCCCAACCCCCAGTCAACCCAGAAGACCGCAAGGGATTGTATATCGTACAAGAGTCCCTGATGACGATGTTGGCGCCATGAGTCCTGCGCACGGCACACGGTCGGCATGGGCTGTGAGATCGTCGGTTCCGAGGGACCAGTATAAAGTCCCTGGCTTCCCCACCAAATGAACCCTAAGCCATCCATCCCACAGATGCAGTCTAAGATCTTCATCGTTCTCAGTGCCCTGGTCGCAGGGCTCGCGCATGCGCAAGTTCAGCCATGCTTCAATCAGTGCGTGCCGCCGAGTGACATCCCGGGCCAGCCCGCTCACGCGTAGCCGCAGAGCCGATCCTGACCATTCGATCGGCAACTATTGCTTCTGCGAAGGAGATGGTGCGTGTCGTCACAGGGTCGCGCGCAGAGACTGACAGCCAGTCCGGGGAATTCAGGTCTGTGCTATTTCCCAGGCAGCGGGTCGAACGATTGTAACCCGACTGGCGACGAGTTCCCGTGTCCGGAGTAGAGCGAAGGGATACACACTCGCACTGAGAGTGCGCAAGTCCATGAGAAGAACGGACCATGTAGTCTGAGTGCGACGCTCTTTTTCGTTAGCCAATAATTTGTCGCAGTCTCCCCTGAGCAGATGAAGTAGCACTGAGGACAGCATGGACTGCAAGCACGAGGATCGAGCGCGCTGATGTTTAAGCACTCATCGCCAGGCAGACGCTCCGAATATTGCCTCGAACAGACAAGGAAGCGCTGCGGCGACCAACCTCCAAGCACCCGCAATCGGCGTCTGAGAAGTATGCAACGTAGAGCTCCAGAAACTAGGATTGTGATGTCTTCTCATAGTAGTGAGACGCCGCGAGCCCACTTGCCCGATACGAGCATGTGTACCAGGTCAGCGCGTGAGCGCTGAGCGCTGTCTGCGGGCAGATGTTCGCAGAAGTAGCTGCATCCAGAGCATGAGCTCCGACTCTTGCGCATTGCCTCTGTACAGAAGACTCGCGGAGCGAGAGAGCAGCGCCAAGACCTCCGAGCTGGCGATAGCGCGAGACGACGGCGTCGGGTATTCCTTGTTTCCCGGTACCGCTTTGCCGCCTCAAGCCACGAAAAGAGCCTTTGAGCATCCGAAGCGCTGCGGCCTCGTTCACATAACATTGGTGAACAGCTACAGGCCCATCGCCCAGATCAATAACGAGCGACTGCCGGGCGTACGTCGCAGCTTGTTTACAGAGGACGTGTCGTCCTACAGTCGCTCTTCGTGCGCGGCTACGTGGGTCCAATTGAGCACGTCGACGACGAGGTTCCGGACTCCAGATGGTGACACACCGCGCGTCTGAGAACATCGGTCCCACGAGAGCGCCGAAGAAGACGTCCACAACGAGCACTCGTACAGGCTGGAAATTGGACTAGATGCGCTTGCACAACGCAAAGACGGTAGACCGAGAACACCTCTACAGAGTTACGCAACCGATTCCAGAAGAGCAAGATGCCGGACGGCCGTGTGGCAGGTGATGCAGCGTCCGCAGAGGCGTCGCCCGTGCAGCTGCTGGTTGTCGTCGTCGTGTCCTGTCAGCGCCAGCGCCGGGCCTCATAATCGGCTATGTCGCGCTAGCTTCTACGACCAAGACGTAACTTCAGGAAGTCGGATACATGTCGCCAGTTCTGGACGAAGGAAAGTTGGTGAACGATCCGGTTGTTGCCGCGCCGTCTCTCTGCTCGCTCTACCACATCCTTGGTTTCGCCGCCCGCTCTAATCCATTGACAGACAGTTGAATAACTGTACTAGGCGCCCAGCATGAATTTGGCGTCGTTACCTAATCATGAAAACGCCGTGAAGCGCTAAGTATCCTGGACTCACCACCGCTCGACCGTGCTCTCTGAACCGTCTACGCGCTCCAAACGCGACATCGTCCGTACTATGCGATATGTTATCCTTTGGGATTCGATCAGCCTAGAATGCCTCGCGCGGACACATCTTGCCGGCGGCTCGCTCAACCTTGTTCGACAACCTGCAACCTCAGCGTCGCACCACCATGTCTCGCGACGCGCTATTCACGCCTGGAAAGATTGGCGCAGTGCAGACGGCGCACCGCGTCGTGCTCGCGCCCATGACTCGGCTCAGAAACGGCGCGGACCACGTGCCCTCAGACCTCAGCGTCGAATACTATCGGCAGCGCTCGTCCGTTCCAGGGACGTTGCTCGTCACTGAAGGTACAATCATCGCACCGTCCGCTGGCGGGATCCCTTTTGTCCCTGGAATATGGAGTCCTGCACAGATCGCCGCCTGGAAGAAGGTTCGTACTGCACCTAGATTGTCTTTCTCTGGCACTGACTCGGATTGGGTTGTCTCAGGTTGTCGACGCGGTCCACGATAACAAGAGCTTCATCTTCCTGCAGCTCTGGGCTGTAGGCCGCGTTGCCGACAAGGACCTACTCGAGAAGGAAGGCGTGACAACTGGTCTCGTCTCGAGTGGCGACATTGCTCTAGACGATGAGCACACCAAGCCGCGGCCGTTGTCGAAGGCGGAAATTGACGAGTACGTGTCGTGGTTCGTGCGAGGAGCCAAGAATGCCGTCGAGGAGGCTGGATTTGACGGCGTCGAAGTCCACGGAGCGAATGGTGCGCGTCTAAAAGCAACTACATATCCCGGATCCCTCGCAGGCTGACGACTGAATGCAGGCTACCTCGTCGACCAGTTCATCCAGGACGTCACGAACAACCGCACAGACGCGTACGGCGGCTCCATCGAGAACCGCGCCCGCTTCCCACTCGAGATCATCGCGGCTCTCTCAGACGTCATCGGCGCGTCTCGCGTTGCTATCCGTCTCAGCCCTTGGGGTCGCTTCCAAGGCATGCGCATGGACGATCCGGTCCCGCAGTTCAGCTTTATTGTCCGCACACTCTCCGAGCGCCATCCGGATCTCGCGTACATACACGCCACAGCTCCAGATTCCGAGCCAGAGACTTTGGACTTCATCCGCAAGTTATGGAGCCCGAGGCCGATGGTTGTATGTGGAAGGTACACGCCGGAGGCGGCGCTCGAAACAGCGGAGGAAGCTGCGAAGAACGGAGAGAATCTCTTCATTGCTTTCGCGCGTCACTTCCTGGCTAATGTGAGTGCTCCCTAGTCTGGAGTTCGTGGGACATGTATACTGACAGTACGTCGAATGCAGCCCGACTTACCGAAGAGAATTCAGAAACGCCTGCCGCTCAATCCGTACGACGAGTCCACGTTCTACGCTCCTGGATTTCCCCAAGGTTATATCGACTATCCGTTCGCCGAGTAGGATTTCCTCACTAGTAGAGCACTGTATGAACTTGTTCTGAGGTTTTTTTTTTTTTTAATTTACTGTATGAGTAATCCTAAACATCCACCGACAGCCTCCCGCCGGGGACAATCTTGCAATCCATTCCTTATCTGAGCGCACCGCGTCGGATTCCGCGCAACACACATGCAACCGCAGCTCTATTCGTGTTGGCGTTGACCAACAAAGCAAGAAGTCCACTCGCCGCGATTCAGCTGTACTTGCACTCAGACTAAAACTGGCATGACAACGCGGCGGACCTGTCATTTTCGTTATTGACGTACAGGCAACGAGTCAGCATACTTCAAATCTACATGCAAGATGAGAGAAAGATAGTCTCAGGCTGAACATGTCTCGGTGTCGAGTAAGGGGTACACAGCAAAAGGAAACAGTGTAAAACTACGCAGAGAGAAATCGAATGCGAGTGGTGTCATAGTCAATGGACAGTCGTGGCACGGTCCGTGGGCCAGCGCCTCCGCCGTGATCTCTTCTGCGATGCGCTGGGAGCGCAGAATATACTCGTCGGTCAGAACCTCGTGCATAAGCTGATTCATGCCCTGGGTCCACCACGATGGGCAGAGCTGCATCAAATGTACGCAGATTCGTAACGTGGTCTCCCTGGCGGTCGGCACTACAAGTTCAGCTGGGAACTCTGACACGTAATGCTCGAAGTAGAATAATCTGAGCATCACGGCATCGAACTGCATTGGTTCGAAGAAAGCGAATATTAGTTCGTTGGTTTCGATTTCCGTTCGAGAGAGGGAGCAAAGGGCTGCAGCAATAATATCGAGGGACGGTGCAAAGGTACTGTCGTATATGCTTTGAGTTCCTGGGCAGAGTAGTGCCCATAGGCTAGGAATTGGTAGCGGTTGAGCTTCGAACACGCAGAGAATGGACCTCAGAAAATCGCCAGCAGAGAGAGGGAGTACCCCTGAGTGCTGCTGAACAAAGCGAGGATCGCATTGGTGTTTGCCATCTGAAAGCGCTGCGGCAATTAGGTTGAATGGGATGTTCAACATAAAAGGCTGGGAACCCGAGCGAAGTGAAAAGGCGAGATACCGCCAGGCCGTCATCCACATAGCAGGTAAGGTTGTCGTTCCTCTCCAGCTGTTAGGCGAGTCGATATAATACTGGATACGGTGCAATGCGGACTGTGCATGAGCGTGATCTAGGAATGCTTCGGAGGTGATGTACCGCAAGAAAGTCGGGAGGCATGAGAGAGGCGCAGTAATAAGCCAGCATGCCTGGTCCCAGAGCCTCCGCAGAAGAACGTTGTCCAGGTCAGTCTGAAGAATGAGGCACGAGAAAAGTTCTGGGAGGCAGCTGCCGCTGCAGTCTGAGAAATCGTGCCCGTGCTGTGGGCATGGACCTGCCATTCCCCATAACTTCGGCATCAGTAACGTCCAGTGTCGAGGTGAAACGGCGTCAGTGTCACAGTGGACTAGGTAGACGAGAAGATGGTGCTGACTTATGCCGGGAATGGTAGTAAGAAGCAGTGATGTAAACGACAAGGACGGCGAAAGTGTCCAATCGTGGGGAGCATCTCTGATGGCTTGGTAGTTGGGATGGCCACTCAATTTTGATGCATTCAAGGGTATGAATAAAGCCTTTAAAATGAGTTGAATGTCGGGATATGATGGATCAGATCTCAGCCCCCGGTAGTAAGTAGTCCCATGCGTTGTCCATAGAATCAAAGATGCGAGAGTGACTCGGAGTAGGCGCAAGTTCGCGGAGCAATATAATTGTCCTGACCACACGCGAAGCCTGAGCAGGGATACTCCAATTGGAGTTGGATAACAATCGCTGTTGACTGGCCCGAGCAACGCCTCGTGCGATGAGCCGTTCGGCTAGCGGCGAGTACGGCTCCGCTGCGCCAAGCGCTTGGAACCCAACCGCGCCCGCGTCGTTGTCAGACACGGATAGTATGAGCCAGCAGAGGGCATCGCAGTCCAGCTCGTCTCTTAACGCAATGTCCAGCGTCGTTAGATCTCGGTCGTTGTCGCTTCGAAGGGAATCGAAGTGGATAACCTGGTCGAAGAAGGATTTCTCGTGAGTGTCGTGGAATGCTTTACTTGCTAGCCAGAGGCGGATACTCCGCGGGTGAGGGAAAACAGCACCAATAGGGGACTGATTGATCCAAATGTGCTGTAAGCGGAACACCGCCGCTGCAGTAAGTTCGGACAAAAATCCCGCGTGACGAAGCGCCCACGCCCAGAACAGCGTCCATAGCCTCCGCAGAAGTCGTGCCAGTGGCGTGGCAAAGGGGCATGCAGCGTTCCAGACAGGTATGAGCAACGAAACGATATAGAGAAGGAGTGCGAGTAGAGCTAAACCCGAAAGCCATCCTGCGACAGCGCGATTCAAAGACCAGAGAAGAACGACCATGCCAGCGAAGAAGAGGAAAAGAGCCGCGTGGAGTAACAGCGGCAGAAGCGATATGATGACAGGAACGCCCCAGCTGTCGATGGCGCGGAAATAGAAGGCGCGGCGCCGGGACCAGTGTTTCGGGTTCTGCGAAGAAGCCCGAGTGCGCGCCTTGTACTCGTCAAGCCATTGCTTCACGAGGATACATAGGAATGCGGCCACGAGTGAGAAGAATAGGCTCGTGAACCAAAGACCATTGATCCAGCGCGCTGGCGACGACGGTTGCGACGACGAAGTCGCGAGCGCGTGGAGCATAGCAGTGTCGTTTACTGCAAGAGCGTAGAGCGCTGCGCCAAGGTCGAGAGTTCCAGGCTGAAGGAACTGATAGCTTTCGACTACGAATGCAGTCACGGCAGCCGAGAAGAGACCGGCCTGTGTTTACGATCAGTTCAGCGCTGCCGTGGACGCTGGTTGTTACGCACAAAGGTGAGCAGAATATCGATTGTATTGTTCCATCCGTCCAGGAGACCGTCATCGTGCTGCATAGCCTCGTCGCGATACACCTTCCACACGCGCGCGTTATCGGCGAGCTCCTCCCCCAGCTCCGTGTCGGCCGGATATTTACGTTTGAAGTCGGTGTTGGGTTCCTCGACTGGCAGTCTCGGGATCTCAGGCGGCTTATACCCCTTGTCTGCAAGGTATATCAGCCCGGAAAGGATTGCAGACGCATGCATCACCGTACATTCGCGCAGTGGGAATAGTCTGCACTTTCCGTGCACTGGAAGTTACATCAGACACAGGTGTATCAGCTGCACGCAACGTACCCTCGTAGCCCCTGTAGTATTCTATCGTAGCGGGCATTTGTGCAGTTGTATCGATGTGAGGACGACGGTCGAGGAGCAAGTGCGGAAACACCGACAAACAGATCTCTTTTCCTATTGGCGCGGATCCTGTTGTCGAACCCGTGTGACTGAAGCCTGAGTCCTTGCAGTATAACAAGACCGACAGAACCTTCATGGTGCAGACAAGGTTTAGTAGGAAGGCGGTGGAACGGCGGGACCGAGATCAAGACTTACTGGGCGCCCGCTAAGCGCCCTACAGCACCCGGGGTGTGGGTCGTAACAGATAATTCTGCGTATAAATCAGCGCTCAGAGGTCACGACCGGTCACGGCCTACAGACTGAAACTCAGAAGCTGTCTACAGCCTCTAGCCCTCGATCAGTAGCCTAAGCAAAGACTGTGTGATTGAACGCCGCGTCATGATCAGTATTTGTAGGGCCCACTGTACGCCGCGATATTCAGTTTTCATTACAGCCTGAGACTTGAGTATACAAGTCTAGTGCTACGGTTACTCTAGTGAAGGGCTTGACCCCTATACCTCTAGACTAATCCTACGGCCAGGAATGTGAGCAGAGTGTTCCAGCAGCGGCAGGTAATCCTTAGTACTTCAAGTTTATGGTCGGTGCAGCAAAGCCGCATCCCGGTGGACATGCGAGGAACGCCCTCCTGAGTCCTGAGCGCACGCACTTTCCGTGGGTAGACGCTCCAATGTATTGCATGGAGCACCGGTCTCTATCTGCTTCGTTTCCCTCCTAACACTGATCATAAGTCGTTCGGCCAGTCCAAGAGAAACGTATACTTACGCAATCTCTCACGGTAGTTTCTCTTAGTTGGATTCCAGACGTCTACATGTGTCTCGCGTGCAAAGGGCAGGATACTTGTTGATAAGTCCACTTTGACATACGTAATCCGTTAGAGGGCCGATAGATTGGATTTAACTCTACAAGGACACACAAGCATCCGTACTACTACGTAGCAATTATCGCGCCTGTGTTCATTTCAGCGGCTCGCGATCGACAAGGAGAAAAGAAACAACGACCCAATCCTGGATCGGCAGCGCGCGCGCGGTCAAACTCATCGTCGCAGTCGTCTGCGGTTGTCCGGGGAGATGTTGCCCAGGCTCGACTTTCTGCACTACAACGATAGGTTCCGGCTCGCCGGGCGCGAAGAGCTGTAGGTTCTGTGAGTCATCGAGACAAAAAAAAAACGGGGGAGGAACGAACGAACGAACCTCAAATTGTAATGGCACTGCGCGCCAGACTCTGCGCCACTCGTAGCTACCGGCGTGCTCTGAGGGTTCTGGGATAGGGAACTTGTGCACGACGCTGAGAAATTCTCGTCAATTTAAAGAACGAACTCGTAGGAAAGGAATATGGTGTACGAGGTAGTGTGCGAGAGCCACGAGTAGAGCTTGATAGGCGGCTGGCCGTTCAGGGAGAGCTTGTCCGAGCGGATACCATGCAGCTCCAGACGCGCGAGCGGAGCGGCGTTCGGGAGGGAGTTCGGGGCGGTGTTGGTGATAGTGACGAGCTTGCGCCCGCCCTCGGAACCGGTGACCATCGTGTAGTGCGCGCCGTTGCTGGAGCCTGTAACATGTACGGTGTTCATGTCCAGCGCGGAGCAAGTGAGAATGACGCCGGTAGCGGTGGACGTTGTGGTGTGGGTGGTCGTCGTCATCGGCGGGGCGGACCCAAAGAGCTGAGGTTGTTGGTTCATGGTAAGGTAAAGGTGTGGTAGGAAAGTAATCTTCCTCGGGGCCCCTTTATGCCAATCGCGATACTGATGTCATGCGTCGAGGCGCAGCGAATTCGACGGGCCCAGTCAGCGAGAGGGACTGAAATAGACGTGACGCGTGCGGGAGCAGTTCGCGGTCATGACGCGTCGACGCGTAAATCATGTGATGCGGAGCGCGGCTTGAGAAACCGCCCACAGAATTGGACTATAGATGTAGTGCCTCCAATAGAACGAGGGTGGGCGCACGAATACGCCGCAAATGCCGCTCGAATGTACCATCTGTGCGCGGGCCTAGGCCGTGCACAGTCCTGGAATAGCGAGAGACCAACCGCAGGCGCCGACCAGCAAAGCACGACATATTAGGTCCGAAGAACGCGCAGAGAAACCCGGGACAGGTCCAGGTTATCAGACATAAGCCGCGCTCCAAGCTGACGCTATTTCGACGCGACGATGTATACGCTCGCGCGCGACGGACCAGCCAGGGTTAGACACAGGCCAGCAGAGCATGTGTGAGTTAAAGTCACTACGATGCAGGCGCGTCGAGCGGTGTGCGGGGAAGGCGACGCGGACTGTCGAGGAGAAAGCAAAGAAGCGACGGACATTTAAAACACCGAAACTCCGCACCATTCCTCCTGGTGCGAGAACTGGACGTAATATACATATCAGCGAAGAACTCTACCCTTGTTCTTTTGCAACTCTGCGGCATCGGCGTCTGCGTGCGTCTCCGAGTCGTTCGTCGTCTTCTCGCGGTGATCTCCTTCCTGTTGGCTTGTTAGCGTCAACATCGGCTTCCCTGTTGACGGCGTTGTCTACGTCCACCACGTCATTCTCCGCCGCGTCGACATCGTCCTTGAGCCCGATGAGCTCCCGAAAGTATGCTCTGCGCTACATTCCTAGACGTAGGGCTCCGAGTCGTTTGAGTTCAACGCAGCAAGTGTAGTACTAGAGTCGTATACTCGGGTTGTACTTGGGCTTTGCCATAGACCTAATATAGCGGCGTACAGTGAGCACTACCGATGCTGACGGGATCAGGTATGGCTCCAAGTTTCAGTAACGCTTACAGACTTCACCCGCGTCTCGAGAGTCGTGAGTGGAACTAACTACACCAATTGACTACGTAATCCGAACTTACGAAGCGGTAGTGGTTACTCTCTATCAGCACGAATTACAACCGATCGACGCATAAGTATGCTGCCCGCGCAGGTGCGACGCGCGCGTACGCGGGTAGAGACGCGCATCTTCAATCGAAACGCGTGGAACAATCGACTTAGAGATGGACCCCGTGGTGCGCAAGACCCACCAGGCTATATATGGGACAGCGGAAGGTAGACACTGGTAGCGACCGCAGTGGAGGGAGGACGGATAGGACTGGTGAATGATTGGGAATCAGCCGTCTGACTCCATGTCCGCATTGATTACGGGATAGACAGCGAAGGGGTACACGGCAAAGGTGCGTAGCGAGACGTCGAATGCAAGCGGGGTGATGGACAGAGGGCACTCGTAGCATGGTCCGCGACGCAGACATTTCTCCGTAAGTTCGGCAGCGTAGGCTTGAATCTTTGACGCGGGGACTGGAGGTAAGTATGAGTAGGGGAATTCGACTGGTGGGCTCTCGTCATCATGCATCAGCTGATTCATTCCCTCTATCCACCAGGATGGACGGATCTCCATGATGTGCGAACAGAGCGTGAGTGGGTCGATTACTCCGATTAAGTCTGCGGAAAACCTGTAGAAGTATAGTTGCGTCACCAACTCCATGAACGTCAGCGGCGACAAGAAAGAAGTCGTAAGATCGTCGATGCTGTCGCCATTCCGAGACGCGCTGCATAGGAAAGTCGCCAGTGATTTCGCAGTAGCACAGAACTGCTCGCTCAATCCAACTCTCTGGGTTGCAATGAGACCCCAGACGCTGGGCATTGACTGGTCCGCGCCATCCGCGGCATTCGAAAGAATGACTCGCACAATAGCCTCACGCGGTATATGTAAGCGCCGGACCCGGATTCGCGGATCCCACTCGTCGACGTTGTCTCTGTGGACGGTCGAGGGTTCATCCACCACAGCTGGGATGAGTACTGACGGACTATCCACGGTCTGGTGCTTTAGACGAAGGAAATACGCTGCATGACGCCATACTGTGAGCCAGAGAGGATCGAAGCAAAGACTCTGGTATCCCGATCTTGGTTGCGCAACCCAGGAAGCAACCTTTCGTAGGGCATGGATCGAATGAGTCCTACCATAAGAGACAAACTGGCCCGATGCCAGATAGGCCAAGGATGTTGGAATTTCGGGGAGTAGCACAGTAAGGTTAAGACATGCCGCATCGAACAACTGCGTTAGTACAAGAGGATCGAGATTCGACTCCCAAAATCCCCGCAGCAGGAAGGATGAAATCAGCTCCGTGAAGCAAGTCAGATTGCAAGGAGTAAGACGCGCGGGATGCGGGCAAGAGCTGGTGTCGTCTCGAAGCTTCAGCATTAGGGCTTTCCATTGGGCGCCCGATACGAGCGTCAAATCCGAATAGAGATGGAAGAGCAAGATATTGTGCCTTGTAACACACTTCAAGCTGCTGAGAAGCATGGCGGTCGAATGCAGAGAAGATGTCCTTCCTCGTTTCGCTGAATTGTCACGTATGGCTATATAATGGTCATCGTGAAATGTCGCATTAAGAGGGAGGCAAAGCGCATGCTTCAGCAGCTGCAGATCTGGATATGTGGTATCCCATGGAATGTGACGCCAGTACTCCCGTGTAGTAGGAACGTGGTGGAGGATATACATCGGAGGCGGATACTCCTTTGGACCTGAGTCGTCAAGCGCCAGAAGACTCCTCGCAACGCGTGCTAACTCGGCAGCGCTAACCCTCGTCGGGCTGGCAAGGAGCATTTGACTTCTGGAAACACTCGATGATAGAGACTTCCGAGATAAGAGTTCAGCCAATGTTGTGCATGGCTCCAATGCACCGAGAGCTTGAATACCGACTGCATTGGTATCACTGTCAGAAACCGATAGAATCAACCAACACAACGCCTCGTAGTCCAGCAGGTCGACAAAGTGGGGTATAGACGTGTCCCCACAACCCGCGTCGTCAGGAGACAGCGACTCCAAATGCAGAAGTTGATCGAATGCAGGCTTCTTGACAACAGCCTGCATGGAATTGCGAAACAGCCAGAGATTGATGCTACGCGGGTGGGGACACGCCGCTTCTAGATCAGGTTGAATACGCCAGAAATACCTCCAGCGAGCTGCTACGGCGGCCGCAAGCTCGGACAGAGACAACCCCTGACGAAGTATCCAGATGTATATGAAGCTCCAAGCCTTGCGTAACTGCTTCGCGAGCGGCGTTGCGAAAGGACACGCCGCATTCCAGACCGGGATAAGAACAGAAACAGCATAAAGGAGAAACAGCAAGCAAGCCAGACCGAAAAGCCAGGCCGCTAGCGCCCTGCTCAAGGACCAAATGAGCACGACCATGCCCGCAAAGAACAAGAATAAGGCTGCGTGAAGTAGCAGCGGCAGAAGCGAGATGATTCCTGCGACGCCCCAGGCGTTGATGGCGCGAAAGTAGAACATCCGTCGACGCGACCAATGTTTCGGATTCTGCGAAGAGGCTCGGGTACGGGCGGTGTATTCATCGAGCCACTGCTTCACGAGGATGCAGAGGAATGCGGCAGCTAACGCGAAGAACAAACTCGTCAACCACAGCCCGTTGATCCAGCGAGCAGCGGATCCGGGGTGCGATGTCGATGTAGCGAGTGTATGGAGGGTCGCGGTATCATTGACGGCCAGAGCGTATAAGGCTGCACCAAAGTCCAGCTCAGCTGGCTGCAGGAACTGATAGCTTTCCACTACGAATGCCGTCACTGCGGCGGAGAATAGACCGGCCTTTGAAGCTCTGTCAGCGCAACGGATTCACGTATGCCGCTCAGCACGCACGAATGTCAGGAGAATGTCAATGGTGTTGTTCCATCCCGCTAGCACGCCGTCATCGTGTTGGATAGCTTCGTCACGATAAACCCTCCAGACGCGCGCGTTGTCGGTGAGCTCTTGACCCAATTGCGCATCAGGTGGAAACTTGCGTTTGAACTCGGTATCAGGCTCTTCTACGGGTAGCATTACGCTGGGGGCGTTTCCTGCCGCCGATATCAACATCAGATAGTATGAGTGTCCTTTCTGCCAACGACGTACCGTAACGGATAGGGAAGAGTTCGAACCGCTTGCGAGCTACAACGAGTCGAATGAGCGTAACCCTATGCACCATCGCAAACGAGGACCTACCCATTTGGTCTGCAGATAGTCTGAGCGCAGTGGCGATTAGGCGATGGAGAGGATCTGACCTCTGATGATGGAGAGAGCACAAGCCGTGGAAGCGCCGCTTTGCGCCCGCGGGCGTCTATGGCCGGGTATACTCCCGCACTGACTTCAAGTTCCTCACAAGTCTTGTAAACATGCACCACGACTCCACCACCCCTGAGTTACCGGCTGGGGGTTGCATCTGAATTTTCTTTCTTCATGGACGAAGTATGAGGTCTCTAAAAAGTTTCGCGAGTAACAAGTCAGGGGCGAGGGTCTCCAGAATGGGCTTCTGTCTTGTATAATAAGTTATGTACAGGACATGCTGACTGGTACATTGCTGTAAATAGTACTAGGAGACAGCAATGACCGGGTTCAACGGTCAACAGCGGTTGGCAACTTACTCGGAAGCATCACTTCTTGTCCTCCTACCATTTGCATCAGGCGTATCGCATCACCGTTACCGGACAATTATCGATCTATTTTTCCTATCTACCATAACGCTTTGATCCCTCATTTACGCGATATCACTCGAGCGCAATGGCCAACGATTCTGACGAGGAAAAATCTCCGTGGCACACTCTGGAACGGCGCAAGACCGTCTCAAAGGAGCCTGCCAAACGCGCAAAGGCGCGGTTCAACCTTATACGACCGCTCGGCGAGGCCGACGACTCGAAAAAATGGAGTGCGTATATCGCACAGCGCAAGGCATGTAATGCCACCATCGAGGAGCTCTACCAGGACGACATAAGCGACTGGGAGGGGCCACATCCGCTCATGATCCAGATTCGCGAGGGCTACACCCACGTCTTACAGAGTATCGACGCGCTCAAGAACGCCGAGTCTAATAAGCTCGAACGGCTTGCGGATTGTGTGGCGCCGTGGGAGGTGGATGTGCACGGGGACGGCGATATGGAGGTACGTCGTGTTCGTGTTGACTTGCCAGACTTCGCTGATAAACAATGTATGTAGATTCAGAGCGCAGAAATTGCCTCACGCATCCACTCGGTCTATCGCCCCGCAGCGGTCGACGTTCGTATCTTTTACTGGAACAAGCCGCGCATGAACACCGTCGAGTGGCACTTCAACATCTCGTACCGCGTGCTCGACCCCGTGCCCGCTGCGAAGCCTCGTTCCATCCGCGAGGGATCATGGAAGCCTATGATCACTGCCGAACTCGTCGACCACGGCCGTCGGCAGTGGAACCCGAAGGAGGAAAAGACGTTCTCGATGGTCGGACGCGATGTGCGAAAGGTCCACGATGCGATCTTTGGCGCGCAGTCGGACGTGCCGCTACTTGATACTATCAGGCTTATGCTCGCCAGCATCGGCATCGTCATCGACTTTGTCAAGCCTGACGTCGACACGGGCGGCGCGATCAACC
>KV426106.1:81510-98886 GCA_001632375.1 Exidia glandulosa HHB12029 | reverse complement strand
TGGTGCTACCCATGCTGTCTCTCACTGCAGAACGATGCTAGGGAGGTGTTCATCGTGTTGCGGAGATCCGCATTTGCCGTGTAGCTCACTTGTCAACCTGCTCGTGTTTCGAGTTCTTCGCGCGGCTCCCCGCAACATCTTGGGCTTCTGGATCTCAATTGTTGTCTGTGGATCATGGTCACTTGACTTCTGCGCAGACGCCTTGACGTTCGATCAGCACCCCATAAACGCGCGGAACTATCCCACTGCGCCTTGGCCACGCTCTAGACTCTGCCCGGTTCATCCCGCCTCGTACGGGGGATATCGGGTGCCTACGATATTCGACAACGACGCCCTGAGGGCGGTGACGCGGGAGGTCATGTGTGCCGGGATGAACCGTTTAGCCTCTCTTCCTTTGCGCGACTTTGAGCCCGGGCCGTCACGCCCCCCTGAGCCGACCTGTCCAAGGTCATGCACAGACAGACCCCGCATTCTGTCATAAGGCGGGGCCCCGCACTGGGCCTTGTCACCTCCTTCTCCTGCTTCCACCTCCACCCACGACCGCCATGGCACCCACGTTCTCGCACACTTTCAACCACCCGTCGTACAGCGGCAAGGTCTCGTTCCCCGTCGGTCTCTTCATCGACGGCAAGTTCGTCGACGGCTCTGAGGGCAAGCTCATCGAGTGCGTGCAAGAGCAACATGTTTCGGATCTTGCTGACCGCGTCCAACAGCGTCCTGAACCCCTCGAACGGCAAGCTCATAGGCCAGATCGCCGAGGCTTCCAAGGCCGACGTCGACAAGGCCGTCGCCGCCGCGCATACCGCGTTCAACGAGTCGTGGGGTCTCAAGGTGCCCGGCTTCGAGCGCGGCAAGCTGCTCATCCGTCTCGCCGAGCTCATCGAGGAGCACGCCGACGCGCTCGCGGCCGTCGAGGCGCTCGACAACGGCAAGGCGTTCGCGATCGCCAAGAGCTTCGACGTTACGGAGAGCGCGGCTGTCTTCAGATACTACGGCGGCTGGGCGGACAAGCTGCACGGCAAGGTCATCGAGACCAACCCGACCAAGTTTGGCTACACGACGCACGAGCCCATCGGTGTCGTGGGCCAGATTATCCCCTGGAACTTCCCCTGTACGTCTTGCGCGCATAACTGCGACCTTACGCTCATGCTGTGGCAGTCATGATGGCCGCCTGGAAGCTCGGTCCTGCGCTCGCGTGCGGTAACACCGTCGTGCTCAAGCCGTCCGAGTTCACGCCGCTGTCCGCGCTCTACCTTTGCCAGCTTATCAACGAGGTACGCACAGTTTCATAAACATGCCGCGGGAGTGTAACACGTCCCGTCGACAGGCCGGCTTCCCGCACGGTGTCGTCAACATCCTCAACGGCTACGGCTCGACCGTCGGCGCAGCGATTGCCGAGCACATGGGCATCGAGAAGGTCGCGTTCACCGGCTCGACGCTCGTCGGCCGGTCTATCATGAAGGCGGCGGCGAACTCCAACTTGAAGAAGGTGCGGGCTGCCGTTTCCGTCCCGGCCGATTGCTGACGCGATTTTCGGCGTAGGTGACGCTCGAGCTTGGTGGAAAGAGCCCGAACATTATCTTTGACGACGCGGATATCGAGCAAGCTATTCGCTGGACGGCGTTCGGCATGTTGTGCGTAACTTGCGTCTCATGTTCCCTTCGCATCCCTTCGGCCTTTGTGCACCTTCTTTCATCGACGTTTATCAACGTGCATATTGCCTCGTTGGGCGTGTCCCTTCCAAGCGTCAACCCTTAACCACGCGTTCACCTTCCATCTTCCACCTTGCCACACTTCCTACGCCCGCGTCTATCCGCGTCCCTTTGTCCGTCCTTCCCTGAACCTGAACTAACACACGTCCCCAGCTTCAACCACGGACAATGCTGCTGCGCCGGGTCGCGCGTATACGTGCAGGCGAGCATCTACGACAAGTTCGTCGAGCAGTTCAAGGCGCACGTCCAGACGCTCAAGGTCGGCGACCCGTTCGATAAGGAGACGTTCCAGGGCCCGCAGGTGTCGCAGATCCAGTTCGACGTACGTCTTTCCGCGTCACTTCATGCGTCCGTTCTGACTGTTTATCTTGTAGCGCATCATGGGTTACATCGAGCATGGGAAGGAGGCGGGTGCCACTGTCGCGCTGGGCGGAAAACGCCACGGCACGGAGGGGTACTTCATTGAGGTTCGTTTGAGCGGAGTGTTGCGGGTTGATGTTGACGCTGACGCTGTGGCAGCCTACGGTGTTCACGGACGTGAAGCCGGAGATGAAGATCGTGCAGGAGGAGATCTTCGGGCCGGTTGTCGTTCTTGCGAAGTTTGAGGATGAAGATGGTGCGTTCATGTTCGCTTCCGCTCCACACCATACCCTCTTCGCTGTCCTGCCCGTGCTCTCCCTCGCGCCATTCACTTCAAAGAGGCTTTCCTCTGCGCGTCCATTCGTCGGGGACATGCGTAAACTCATTCACGGTCTATTCATGGTGGTGTTGCGCACCCGCTGTTCCTATCGAACTTTCCGTCCTTGCGCTTCGCACATTCCTCATACACGTCCCGGCCGCTATCCGGTCCACTCCTCCCGCCCCATCCGTGCTGACGCGCCATCCATCCTGCAGACATCGTCCACCAAGCAAACGACACCGTCTACGGCCTCGCCGCCGCCGTCTTCTCGTCCAACGTCTCGCGCGCGCTGACGGTCGCGCAACGGCTGCGCGCAGGCACGGTCTGGGTGAACCACTACAACAAGCTGCACCCGCAGATTCCGTTCGGCGGGTTCAAGCAGAGCGGTATTGGACGCGAGCTCGGCAAGTACGCGTTGGCGAAGTATGTTCATCCTCTTTCTCCTCCTGCTTTACGTTACTGATACGCGTACGAATGTGCAGCTACACGAACGTCAAGGCCGTGCAGGTCAACCTTACCGACAAGCTCTAAGCTTGCGCGTACGGTAGGTCTCCCGCCGAACGAGTGACGCGGTGACCTTTTCCTTGTCAATGTCTGTCGTGCTGTACGATGTGCGATTGTACGATTATGCGTCTCTCGGTAACAACAAAATGGAATTTTCAATGTGCGTTCTCTTTCCACTCCCCCTTGTGTGTGTCGTGATCGTGACCGGGTGGAGTTGTATGCCCGCCGACTGGGCGTACAAGCGCGAGTTTTGTTCGAAACTGGTTTCAGTCGCGATGGAAATGTTGGCCTCCTATGCTCGTTTGGTTAAAGTCTCGACGCGCTGGACGGTGGAGAACATCAACCTCATCCCGAGTCCGGTACTCCCATCCCCACAACTCCAGCTCTTCATCGACACTCCCGTCATAGCCCCTATCAACATGTCCACGCCCATCTTCCAGTCGACGCCCGTGTTCCAGTCCTTTGCCGCCATGTCGTACCCTGAGACAGTGCGTTAACTCCACTTTATTCTTCTCGTATCGTTTGGCTAACGCGTGTACAGCCTGGTCTCAGCCGCGGTGTCTCAGTGAACAGCACTTACTCTGCGCCTCCCAGCACGCCTGCTACTTTCAACTCGCCGTTCGTACAGTCCGAGCCCCTCATCGCCGAGCTGGGCCGTACGAGCCTGCAAAGCCCGCTCCCGCTCTACGAGCTGCGCGAACTCGCCGTGCAGGAGATCACCAAGGCACTCCAGGCTGAGGTCCAGGTTCAGTTCGAGTCTCCCTCCTCCGGGATGGCATTCGTTCCTACGTCTTCGTCCAACTTGAAGGCTACACTCGTCGGACTTGGGTTCTCCGCTATGGAGCTCGAGACCAAGGAGGTGCCCGTCGCGTTTGTTGCCCCTGTGATCATGAAGCGCGAGCGAGAGGTGCCTTCTCTCAGGCTGGCGCCTGCGTTCAATATCGTCCTCGCGTTCGTCAACCTCTTCGCCGCTCCGATACGTTGGGCTGCCTCCCTCCTCGCGAGCATCTTGGCCGTTTACCAGGGAGCGGTAGCTCTATTCCGTGGGGCGACGGATTCGAAGCCCATGTGCGGCCAAGGGAGCTCTGAACAGTTCATTGCGTGCATGTCCGCGTTATGTCTTGCGTGCGCCTTTGGACTTCTCTTGATGGGAGTCCTCGGTGCTCATTGTGCGGTCTGGATGTACTGCCTGTTCAACAACTGAATGCATGTCTCGCTTGTTCGCTGACGAGTTGAATCCAAAATGTACCGACTACTTAGGAGCAGTATCCATACTATGCTATGAGTTTATATTTAAATCGCAATCCGTTCCGTCAATTGTTCTTCTTGTAGGATTAGCACAGTGACAAATAATGCCTCGACACGAATTCGATTGTGATAAGCAGGTCTGCGATCATATAAGAGTCTATTCTGTACGCAGGCGCGTTCAAGGGCAAGAATCGACCCGCAGCATCTGACGCCATCACGCAGATCGATGCAGGAACGGCCGTGGAGGCGGTGCTCGAGGATTGCTCAGGCTGCGCCGCGGACAGTCTTCCATCCTGGTATACATCCGAGACTCGCTGCGCGATCTGAGCGGATATTCGGGGTGGTGTTCGAGATAGCCACTGTCGGCAAGAATATCTCAACGAGCATACTTGAATTGTCAATGCATGTTCGAGCAGTGACATAGTGGCTAAATCGTCGCCTCGGGCTTGGCATCGCACTCCTATTGCACACAGCCTCGGTGCAAATTCTCATATCCCCGAGAATTTGCACGATCTTTAACTTTTGAAATTGTACGGCGGCCGGTTCAGATCTCAGACCTGTCCACGGAAGGATTTTGCCACGCGAAATCACAGCCACCCGACGCTCAAACAGGGAAAGGCACGGACCGGGAAAGCATCTATTTCCCAATTCACCCGCGCAGTCGCAGAGAATCCGCCACGGCCAGTGTGGTGTCTGCTACAAGCGGTCCCGACTGCGTCCCATCGGCTCGGCAACACCGGATGGCGCGTCGACGGGAGCGCTCGAGGATAGAGCTAACAAGCGCGTTTTCCGGGATCGCCGAGATGAGTATATAAGGGGCCCGCTCCGGCCTGCTGTGTATCGCACCTTTTGCCGCACCCCACCAATGGGTAAGCGCACCGCCCGTTGCTCTCGCCTCGACCTGACCACGTCTCCCCCACAGCACCTCTACCAGCAGAAGCTCTCCGGTCCCCGTACCATTACGTCCCTACAGAATGGATATGCGCGCTGTTCGTGTCGCTATTCGCACTCTCAACCTGTGCGTATCTCACTATGCTGTCCGACGTGGCTGTTGACCACTTCTTGGCTAGTTATCCACATCTTCCAAGCCCTTCGATACCGACTATGGTGGCTCTTGCTGACAGCTGTGTGCTGTGGCATAGGCGAGACTATCGGGTGGTCCGCCCGACTCTGGTCTAGTCTCGACATCGCGCAGAAGATGCCTTTCCTCATACAGTACGTCCACTCGTCTGGGCATGCTTTTGCTGTCTAACACTGTTCTGTCGCTAGAATCTCCACAACGATGTGAGCTCGCAAGCGACAGCTTTCTCCGGCTGCTGACATGGTCTCAGCATGTCCCCCACCTTCCTTGTTGCCGCGAACTTCATAATACTCGGGCGGATAATAAATATCCTTGGACCTCAGTACAGCCGCCTCAGCCCGGCACTCTGTACGCCCGCCTAGCTTTCCTCGTCGCACTCCACGCTCACAGATACTAGACTCCATCGTGTTTCTCCTCGCTGACACTGGTGCACTCATCGTGCAAGCTATTGGTGGAGGTCAAGCGTCCGCCGCCACGACTCTGGAGGGCGCAAACGCAGGCGCTAGGGTCATGTTGGGAGGCATCCTCGTGCAGTTCGGTAAGCCCTCGCCACGTGTTTCCTGCTCCTATTCTGACTTGTCTCAGTGGCAATTATCATTTACGTCGCGCTCGCCGCCGAGTTCCTCATCCGCTACTTCGTCGACAAGCCCGTTCGTAAGATCGCTTCCTTCCCCCGCGCAGACCGTCTCGACAAGGGCGTCCGCATGATGATTATCGGTCTCTGCATCAGCACGTTGTTCCTGTTTATTCGGTACGTGATGCGCCACCGCCACTCCGCTCCCCTTCTGGGTCTCCTCTCGCCGCTCTCCAGACGCCCGCTCGCTAATACGGTCACCCAATAGGACGATATACCGTACAATTGAGCTCCAAGACGGCTGGACTGGTAGTATCATCATGAAGCAGGTCCTTTTCAGTGCGTACCAAACAGAAGCTGGGCGGTGTGGGGAGGGTGGCTGACCCCAACGTTTCCCGTGCACAGATGCGTTGGACGGCATGCCAATCACGGTCGCCATGTACACCCTCAACTTCTTCCACCCCGGCCGTCTCGTGTTCAACAAGGACCGGGTACTGCCAGGCTCGCGCACCGCAGGCGGAGACGATACAACGATGGTCGAGGCGTCCACCGCCGGGGTATCAGCGAAGCAGAAGCACTCTTCAGCCTCCTCTGCAACAGAAGATTGATCGCTCTTTCACTCTTTCAGTCCGGGTCGGGAATGGCCCGATGTAACGCGCATCCCAGTAGAACGGACCATGATTCTTCTACTTCTAGTATTCGCTGTCGCTTGTAGATAAGTGTAGAATGACGCATATTAATTCGTGGCGCGCGTCCGCCGCGTGCCAGACTTAGCAACTGCGGACGGTCGCAGAAGGCGCCGGCGCCGGTGAGGTGTTGAGCCCACGGGAATCTCTGGCACACCAGATTCGCAGAGCGCTCCAGAGCGCCACCGCATCAGGCTGACCAAGGCGCTGATACGTAGCCGCTCTGGCAAGATACTTGCTCGTTACGCCGAGGTCGAGACGATCCAACCTCGCAGCTCCGACGTCTTGACACTCTACGTCACGTGCGCGAGCGACGTTGACAGACATGCGACCCTGGGTAGCACTGCTGTCCACCGCTAATGTATGCCCTGAACTGGCCCTGAAAGGCTTGGGGCAAAGAACCCAGTTCGGCAGAATTAACGTGAGTTCTCCCGACGGGAGCGGTGCGGTGTATTACTCCGTACAGAGGACCAATGAGGTTCGTTAGACCTGGATGCCTGAAGACCCAGACTAGTCCATGAGCACGTCTTTTGTTGTTGAAGTCGAAGGTCAGCATGTTCTCCACTCCCGTTCCAGCCCCGTGCAGTGGGGAGGCTAGCTGAAGTGTGGCCAGGCACCGCTGCTGTACATCTGAGAGTGGCGCGCCGTGTCCAGTCATATGTTTTGCGTTGACAACAGCGTAGCCTTCAGCTTCAGCGGGCAGTTCCGCGTGAGCGGAGGGGCATAGTAGAACAAGAACTGCCAACACCTGCTTCAACCTGACAGATTCGCTGCACCTTCGCATCGCGGGCCGCATACAGCAGCCGTATCCTTCGTAGCTTGAGCCGGGATGATTACTAGTACGAATCACACTGGCACTTGTAGTTTCGATACTGAGTCATGCTGTTCAGTCTATTATTGATCTTGCGTACAAAGAGTGGTGGAGTATATGTTCTCCCCATGTCGGCATCTTCTCAATCTGACGCTGTGACCGGAGTAGATCGCTTCAAGCGTTTTCCAGAGGGCAGTCCAACTGGACGCTGCTCCGTATCGGGAAGCTCTGAAGTGTTTACTGCACCTGTTACTGAAGCTGCAGTCGTGGTCTCCACGAACGACCCGCGCGATCGAGGAGAGCGATATTCTTCTCCGCGAGTGTAATAGCCATCTCTGGCCAAGGACTCTTCATGATCTCTCGTCTGCATCGCTCGTTCAGCCAGAGAAGAAGGGGAGGGTACAGAAGAACGCGCAAGCTTACTCTGTGTTAGGCCATATCTCGTATCTGTTATCAACAATAACCTCTCTGAGTGCAGGGAAGTTTTCGGCAGAGAGCATCGACGTGATGAGTCTGTACCGGTCCAACGGGTTTTTACCGTAACTTCAAGAGGTATGTCAGCTCTAGCACAATTAAATATCGGAGTGAGGCGACGTACGTCTCCCAGCGAAGAGATAACCGTTCTAACTTCGCGTGCTTCAGATTGCTGAGCGCCGCAGGCTGGACGTCCTGTGATTTGATTGGGTTTAGCTAGTCAACCTTGTCAGTACCTACAGTCTGAACGTACTCTGCGAAGTTCCAGCGTCTCCAGGGAAGGCATCGAATTGAGGGTAGCTTGATCGAAACCGGTGGTGGTGACGAGCGTCGTCAGAGTCGTGCCGCGCTCTTTGAGGAACGTCTCCGCTTTCTTGAAATCCACGAAAATGTCAAAGCGCTTGAGGTTCGGGAGACTGGAAGCTTCTATGAGGACCGGCGCAGGTTTTATGAATATGATGACGTACCTCGTCTTTTCAAGGGAGGTGAAGAACGAGTTGTGTACGCGGAATATCTTCAATACCTCTAGACTCGGAAAAACGTCCGTGTTGGATCCAACAACGAACTTGACGTTCTTCTGATCGACTTGCAGTTCCCTCAAAGCATCGAACTTGGCGAAGACGTCAAGACTGATTGGTGTTTTCCAGCCTGAGTTCGTCGCCCCCCAAAGTTCGTGCATGTGGAGCGTGCGTAAGGACGAGGAGATCGAGGACAAATGAGCATATGTGGCCGGCCGGATGCGCCCCAAATGTGCGGCTCGGACATTCGTAAGCTGTGATAAGAAGCTCTCAACGTTGACGACATGAGACAAGAGTTCAGATGAAGCGGTGCTGTCGTCCGGTTGCGTGTCCATACTGTCCTCCGGCCAGCTAAGAGCGAGCGTTTCCACGAGCGGGCCGAGCGAGACGGTGTCGAAAGATTTGAGGAGTCGCTCGCAAGTTCGGAACGCCGATATGTCGTAAATTGTCAGGTGACGGAATAGAGTAGGTATCAGGGCTTTCTGTTGCAGCGGAGGTTCGTGTCAGCGCATATTGGACAGCGTGTAGCGATGAGCAGCGCACGTAAAATTCCCGCGATACGTGTAATAAACTGGCGGCCGTCTGGATGTGGAATCGGTTGTGGTCAAACCACGTCGAGCCAGGACGATCTAACCAGTGCCAATAAACCGTCTCGGAGACAGGGTTGGCCGCCGCATACGAAATTATCCTGGACCAGATTTTCGTCCGAGTCTGTGAAGAAGAGTTGAACATCGGGATGAAGAACGGGTTCGAGGCTGCAGTACGAGTCGAGGATTCGTGGGTGATAGAAGATCCGTTCGAGTTGCGAAGTATGAGGCGGGGGACCAGACTAGCGGGGAAGTCCTTTAAGAAAGAGGCATCGTCTGCTGGCCCCCTAATGGTATTGTTCCCACCGTATGATCCCCAGATGTACAGAATAAACTTCCTGTCCAATTTCGTCTGCAGATATGCCACGACTGCATGGCGCCTCGGAAACCGGCCGGATAACCCCAGTTGCGCCTCCACCGTGTGCAGAGACGGGCAGTCGGCAAGTGCAGAATCAAGATCACGCGCGCTGTCGAAATCGGTGTACAAGGCATGGCAGCCTACGTCCGGGAATGAGAAGTATTCCTGTTACACGCGTGAGTTGCGCAAAACAGAGCCTGGGCATGGTAGCGCGTACGAGTTTCTTGGAGGCCTTCACGTATGCGATGAGTTTCTTCACAAGAGCGCGATTCTGCACGTTGCGTCGCCTCGAGTTGTTGAGCGTAAGGACGATCCGCCTTAATCCGAATGTGCCAAGAGCTTTGGTCAATCCCGCAAGCTTGTCCTCGGAGTAAACGGATAGAGTAAAGCAGAAGTCCGTCACACTCGTCATAGAAACTATAATCCTCGATGTGATGTACCCGCTGTACACGCCCTCGAGCCGCAACTTCTTCCCGAAGCGCCCGAACGCCGGGTTACGCGTGAGCGCTATGTTCAGCGCCTGGGCCTGCGCGGTCGAGCGGATTATGACGGTTTCGTACAGCGCGGGCGTGCCGACGCGCATCCAGCGCTTGCAAACGAGCAGAAGGTCCGAGGCGGACGAGATAGTTGTGGCGAACGGCGAGACGGAGCCAGTGTCGGCGAACAGCTCGTCGGGGACGAGCAGCGATAGCTTGAGCATTTCCTTGATGAGTTCGTCTGGGAACCTGCAGTTGTCCATCGCGCCAAGCTCGAGGGATGGTATTTGGCGAGAGACAAGATGCGGAGGCTACCGCGTCACGCCGATCGCGATTTTGCTCGAGGCGGGTGCCGATCAACCTGCCGTATGCCCGAGACACTTTGATGATTTGACTGAAGTCTGGCCACGCACCGCCGCTGTCTGAGAGTGCCGCGCAGTATCTAGTCATAAGTTTTGTGACAGAGACAGTGTAGCATACAGCCCAGTACGGTGTCTGGTACTAGTAATTGGCGATTGTACAGTCCAAGAAAACGCATCCGTCGTGCCCGTCCGACTCCGAGTTCAGTTCTTCCCAGCCTTCTTCGCCTCCTCCGGGTTATCGTTGAACACGTCCACGGCTTGCTTTCGCGATTCGTACGTCGCCTCCGACGCCGACTACAAGTAAGGGGGTTTTCAGTATCAGAGTCATATCATCAACCTTGAACGCACCGCCTTGCGCATTGTCTTCCACACCTCCCTTGCCTTCTTCTCGAGCGGGTTAAGCGGGACGACTTGAGGCTCCCAGTCCTCTCCGAAATGTTTCTTGAGGTCGTCGAGGGTGATCATATGCTTGCCCATCGCTTTCACGATGTTCACCTGCCAGCACACCGCACTTCACGTTCAGCGAACTGCGTTGGTAGGGCGGGACGTACCTTCAACTCGCTCTTCGCTTTCCCCGCCTGTCCCACATTATCATCCTCGCTCTCCTCATCTTCCTCCCTTTTCTTCACATCATCTGGCGTCGGACGAGGACTCATCAAGAAACTTTCATGGAATAGCGAGTCGCGGGTCAAGTGGCCGCCATCCAATCTCGTAGATGGTTCGATTCCACCAACAATGGCGAGTGCGGCGGGTACGGCCATGTATGAGTTGTGGGGGACGCTTTCGCCCCAGGCTGGTTTATCCGGATGCGGGCGGAGCGCGTCGAGGAGTTGTTCGTTGTCGAGGGAGAGGTGGGGTGCGACTTCGCTCTGTCAGCGTTCGAGTCAGGGGTGAGGGGAGGTGGGAGATGGGAGATGGAGTTTGCGTACAGCCATCCACATTAACGCTATATCCGCCAACTCATGCGCCGACCATCCGCCTCCCACATCCCTACCAGTGTCAGTCAGCGTCCATCTAGTTTCATCGTCATCATCAGACTACGTACGAATGTTCACCACCGAACCAAACCTGCTTCAACACCTGCCCTAACCCCTTGCGAATCTCCTTCTCTCTCGGAGTTTGTTTCTCCTCGGGCGGGACGGTGAAGAGCGTCAGTTGGAACCAGTTCCGGTTCTCGTGGAATGCGAGCGCGTGGAGGGCGAGTTTTACGTTCCTACATGAGAGGGAGGGAGGGCGTCAGCCCGACGAGCGAATCGAAGCGAGGGCGTGAAGGGATGGGATGGGATGGGGATGCGAAGCGAGGGAAAAGAGCGGGACGTACGGCGGGAGCTCGGAATCGCTAATCGACAGGGCGTCCACCATCCCCGGAAAATCTTGCATGATCCCCGTACGCAAAGCGCCCACCGTATCCCACACGCCCAACACCCTAAGGTTACGCATCAGACTCAGCATCAGACTCGGAATCGGCAGGAAGAGACTCGAAAAGTCGGACGCACTGAATTGGAACGGGCTGAGTGGGCCACGGCGGTGGATCGCCTTTACCCGTCTCGAGCGTATAACAGTACGCGTAGAAGCGGCCCATATCTTTAATCGGGAGAAGGCCGATTCGGTTCTGCCACGTACGAACGTCAGTGAGCATCAGAGGACGTCAGTGAGCACCAGAGGACGTCAGTGAGCATAAGGTGAAAGAGGGGAGTGTAAGAGGGCTTACGATCAACCCGGCGACTTTGCGAGCCGTATAGGCCCCCCTTGAAAATCCGAAGAGAAAGATCTCGTCGCCGGGTGTATAGTTCTGCGCTATGAAGGCGTAGGCGTCGCGGATCTTGCGTGCTACAGCCGTCCCGTACAACTCTACATCATGATCAAGGGGTGCAACTTGAAGAATGGACTGGGAGCTTGAAACGTACCGAGCGCGAGCTCAGCGGTACTCGCGTGGCCCTTGAAATCAGAGTCTGTCCCGACGCCGGATTGGTAGAATACGATCTGGATCGCTGTCCCGCCTTCTCTGTAATGGCGACATTAGTTCAGTTGCTTGAAGTAACTCGGAGGAACATACTTGGACGGGTCCGGCGCGAACGTGTTCACAGCGCGCGCTACAATATGTCGTTGTCAGATATACAGGCTGGGGCGGGGAAGAGAGACTCGCACGCACAGAGTCGCAAGACGTTGGTAAAGTACAGCGCTTGGCCGTCGCCGTAAGCTTTCCCGTCGTCCGCTGGCAGTTCGGTCCGGGTCAGCACTACACCTGTGTACGAGGTGGACGTACTGGCGATAAGCGCGTCCTGGCCCGTCCCATCCAGACACAGTACGATGCGCTTCTTGGTCAGATACATGTCGAGTGGGGAGTAGGTGTCGGAGAGCGAGGGGCGAGGGGCTAAGGAGAAGGCTTCTATATATCCCTCGCGGTTGGTGGCTTCCGTGGCGTCAGCGAGAGATCGCCGGTGCGGATGTCAGGAAGAAGCACGTTCAGACGTCGACACTAGTAAGTTACTGGAACGCTGCTGCACACGTCTTCCTGTACTAGAACACACGTTCCGTTGAACGGGTCCTTTAGCACGAGCGGAATGGCTGGGGGAAAGTGCGCAGAGGGTGCAGTAGACCGGCTGCCGATGCCGAAAGTGGCCAGGGTGACAGGTGCAGACGCGCGACTAGAAACCGTGCCAAGGACCCCTGGACAGCGCCTTGTCCATGTCAGTCCACTTTGCACCGTACACTATGACGCAGGAGATGTCGATGGAGTGCATTAGGACGGCAGGGACGGGGCACGACGACACCAGAAGACAGAAAGGATACTGGAAACTTCCTGAACCAGGCCCCCGGCAAACTCCGTTAGAGGTCCCATCCGAAATTTTGGTCTCGTGGGGTCCGTTTACACCCTAAAAATGGCGCCGTGTGGTCCGTTTACCTGGAGCCTCGGCTTCTTCCGGTAGGCCTCGGAACCGGTTCGGAAGCATTTAGGTTCCGGAAGCCATGTACTTGCCCGATATGGACCCATTTCCAACGAAATCATGTAGTCCTTTCGTTGTAATTTATGTAAATGATGCTTGGCGTGGCTTATGGAAGTGTGGCTAGGCGATGTGGCCACAACAAGGATCGGTGCGGTCATGTGACCACGCCAGGCAGGCCACGGTGGGGTCCGTTTAGATGGAGGGTGGGCGCCGCGGCGACCGTGGTGGGGTCCGTTTAGATGTAGCGTTCGCGCCCTGGCGGGGCCGTCGTGGGGTCCGTTTAGATGGGACCCCTATAGGACTTTGCCGGGGGCCTCCTGAACCTGGCCCTGCATTATCGCCGAATATGTGAAGTAAGAGGACGAGGATTCGCGCCGCGGCGCAGTCGAATGCGTAGCCCGTTGCGCAGGTCGGTCGACGAGAAGAACTAATAGGCTCTGGTAGTTCTAGAGCAGCCTTTCCACGCGTCCTGGACGTGGCCATGTTTGCTACGGTAGAGATGCGAGACAAAGATGGACCGTGGCAGGTTTTCAAGAGGGCGCAGGAGCGACTGAGCCAGGTGGCAGACCAAGCTTAGGACCCGAGGGTTCAGGTTCTCAGCGTGCCGTATAGGCCCGTGGTTGAGCGTTTTAGATACGGGTGGACGGGCGCGAGCGCACCCAATGAAACGGTACGAGGAGAAGAAGCTGGATCCCGCTCCGTAAAAAATCGGATTATCCCGGGAACAAGCCGGGACAAATTTATTAGCCCAGAAGCCTCGATGCCTGCTTTAGAAAGTCGATATACCCATGTATGCCTCTGTACGCCAGGACCGAGCTATATGCGAATATACCTCTATGCGGTCACCCATCGCCGGCCGCAAGCTTCCGCACACAGGCTGTTTGTTGCCAAGGCATCACCGCCGTCGCTGCCGATCATCAGTCAAAAAGCCGGCGCGCTGGCGTTGGCGCGTCATCCCGAGTCTCTCTTGCCTTTCTACTTTTCGCCCGCTGGCTTTCTTTTTCTTACCCGACCAGCTCGTTTTTTCATATATCTAACTATGCGTTCGGTGTGCTTTACCCTCGCTGCCTTCATCGCCGTCGCCACGGCATCTGTCCTCCCTAAGCGCGATCTCGCGACCGTCTACTCTAAGTGCACGGTGCGTTCATAGTCTGAGAGCTGTTGCCTTGTGGGTTCTGATGCTCGCGACGTACAGGTCAAGGATACCGTCGCGATCACGTTCGACGACGGCATGTTCATCTATGAAGAGGAGCTGCTTCCTCTCCTTGCCAACTACAGCGCTAAGGCGACATTCTTCCTGTGCGTGTCCAACGGTCCTGAAGCCCTTCACGCGCTGACCTCCATGCAACAGGAACGGAAACAACTGTGTGTCGCGCGTCAGCTTGAGCCCTGACGTGCATATGCTGAAACTTCTTAGACGCATGCATCTACGACGACAAGAGCGTCCAGTCCGTGCGCAACCTACTTGACTCAGGCCACGAGATCGGGGCGCACACTTGGTCCCATGCTCACATGGCCCAGTTGTCCTGGGACAAGCGTGAGTCCTTACTGTATCTGTATCTCAGGTCTGACGCACCTTGTAGTTCACCACGAAATGTTCCTGTACGTAGCGACTTGATTCCGGCAAGTGTTCCACTGAATAGCTTCAATTTCCGGTGTAGGATTGAGGGTACGTCGTCATCGTCTTACGTGTCCCTATCACTTGCTCATTCAGAGCAGATGCCCTTGTGAAGGTCGCCGGTGTTATGCCCGCATGTGCGTAGCTACTAGCCGCTTCCCATCTGTCTCCGCTGCTGACCTGTTTAATAGTGATGCGCCCGGTATGTGAATGCCGGTGCACTCGCCTTCCGCTGACGGCAGCAGCCCTACGGCGAGTACAACGACCGCGCGCTCGCAGCCATCAAGGCCCGCAACCAAAGCGCCATTATATGGGACTTTGACTCGCAGGATAGCATCGGCGCGACGGTCGCGAAGAGCAAATCGCTGTACGACGAAGCCGCCGCAAAGCGTCCGGACTCCATCCTCACACTGAACCACTCTGTCCTCAAGAACACTGTGTACGTCGCGTGTTCCTCCCATTTCCTGATCTTGACGTTTCGCAGTCGCGAAGTTCTCCCTCATGCGCTCGAGGTACTCTCGAAGGCGGGATACAAGTTCGTCACGGTCTCGGAATGCCTCGGCGGTCTCCAGCCGTACCAGTTCGTGCAATATCGCGGTATGAAGGATGTTCGTCTCTCCAGCTTCGTCTTTCAGCGTGAGACACTAAGCAATCGTAGGACACATGGAAGTGCTAAGCAGCGAGTACATTTTCACGATTCACCCGGTAGCCTTGGATATTATCAGGCAGCCACCGCCGCTCTTTATTTGCATTCCATTTATATCATTATACATTCTTACAGTATCTAACAGAAGTCCATGTTCCATCTCAGAGCGCGGGGAGGATATATGCGAGGAACAGCGTGACGCCGGTTGAACCGGTTATTGCGAATATGGAAAGGTAAAGTAATGTGCGTTTGGAGAACTTGACTTCGCCAAGAGGGTTGACGAGTGCGCCTTCGTACTCGTGGTACTTGTCCTGAAGCTGCCAGATGCCCATGACTGTGCAACCGGCGTGTATCCTGCGGGCGTCGTGTAAGCAACTTGTTACAGCGCAAAAGAAGTACGGAAGTACCAGACGCTGATGAATATGAGAGCGTTGTACGGAACGACGCCGATGTTGCGAATCACTTCTGTGAAGACGAGGATAGCGCTCGCCTGCAAACGATTTGTCAGTATCCCCATTCTGCAACGCCACTGTTACTTACCAGGTGACCGAGAGCGCCTAATGCGAACCAGTACTGCTTGCCGTACAAAAAGAGGAGGACCTGCGCCAGTTAGCAACGAATGCTCGCGTCAGCTGTTGGGTCAGCTTACGATGAGAGCGTCATTCCCTCCACCGATAATGGCCGCGGTCATGAACACGGTTGACATTGTCGGTATAACGAGCACCGCGAGGAGCAGGACGAAGCCAAAGCCCCAGGTGTACGCGAAGGACCGACGTGCGCTGAGACCGAGCAGTACGCAGTCCAGCAGAACTTCGACCTGTCTAATAACAATTCACACCCCGTGAGAAACTAAGGGAATGATAATAAGAGTACTAGTAACTGAACGTACTCGTGGAACACGGCCAATATGAACGTCGATCGGGTAGTGATGCAGTGTTGCGCGTAGATCATGATGCCGAACGCAGTGATGCTGGCGAGCCATGCTGCGCCGACCGTCTGGATTGACAATCGAGCATGCGCCTTCCACCAGCCGTCCCGAGCCAGGAGGACTAGACCAGTACCGAGAAGTGGGAGAGCGCATGTGAGGATGAACATCGCGTCCCGGACGTGGTGCTCGCGCGGCGTGTACTCCTCAAATGGTTTCCCGACCGCAACGATCGTGTCGTTGACGAGCTGCATACGGGTGGACATGGGGTGATTAACGAAGGCGAAGAGGGCGAATGAGAGATATGCAGACACGTCCTGGCGAACGAGTCAGTATTTATACCTCGTATCCCTCGAGAGTCTGTGTCACAGTGCCACCCCTGTGTCCGCGGCTGCGATCCGCCTCCTCTCATCTGTGCCAAGTCATACACCGGGATCCTCCGCACTTCAGACGATCACTAGGGGCTATGAACTCCTGCGGACCTTTCAGTCACCGCTTCATTCGTCCTCGCAATGATTTGGCAGTGGTATCATGAACTCGCTCTCGAAGGATCTGGGGATGCCATAGTCCGTAATTGGAAACTAGAGTCGCTCTCGGGCACCGGGCTAATATGGCCAGCTATGCGCGCGCGACAGCGAATATACTGCATGCCCGGACTCGTCTCATTGCTGTACTGTGGAAACTTCGAACATGAAATGGTGAGACGCGTTTACCCGACCCTGCTACGCCACTGTATACACTGTAGGGTTTGCGATGTAGAGCGGTCGTTCCGGAGGGGACCTCCCCGCCTTGATTTCTACCCTATCCTATCCTCCTATCCACCCGGAGTCAAGCGGTAACTATGCATATGCCAATTGGCAGAGACGGTGCACGGCACTGCAAGATCTGAGGCCGTTGCATGCACGGGGTACGAGGGCCTGTACAAACCGGACGCCCTGCAAGCGCTCCGCCTGTGCCCGGTGACCGCGCCGACGACACCCATGATCTAGGTGTGATCCGAAGAAGCAAAGATAATGCGGGAGATATTAATTGGCAGTGCCAGGATAATAGCAGTGACTATCGCATGAGTCGAGAAGGCGGAGGCTGTACATGTCAGTGATGTTGCCACGTACCACTGTACTGTGCAAACTCAGTCGGGAATGCCCCGCGCTTGGTGGCTACGTAAGATC
>KV426106.1:46757-65442 GCA_001632375.1 Exidia glandulosa HHB12029 | reverse complement strand
CGAGCACTCGGAAGACTTAATAGAGGTCTTGGAGGCACTCTGGTTCTCTCCGGAGCGTATATCCCGGTCTTTGAGCGCTTTGAGTCTTTGGCATCACACGTCGAAGGCCTCGCAATCACGCATCATCCGGTCCACATGATGCATGGGGTCAAACGGACGGTGTTCGGTTTGGTGCTGTTGACATCCCCTCTTTCCTCCCCCCGCATCTCGTCTTGACTTCAAGTCTCTCAAGGCCTCGACCCCGTCACGCGTCCCTCGCGCAGTTGCCGGCCAACAGTGTCTCAACAGTGTCTTCACGTTCTCTCATCGCGTCTCCGCTGGTCTGCTCTCTCTCGTCGTCCTGGACACCTGGATCTGTTACTGTGCTTCGGGCTGCCGTCGTTCTGTGGTTGCTTGGGCTCAGGCTGCTCCGTTCTCTCTCTTGGCTGCTTCTTGCTCTGCTCCTGTCCTCTGCCGCGCGTTTCTACTGACATCCCCGTCGCAGGTTTTGCCGCTCGCCGCCAGTCCGCTGCTTAGGTGAGTATCGTGGGATATTACCTCTCTGCGTTACACTGACCGTTTCACAGAATTACGTCGACTTGTGGTCGCGGTCGCTTCTTCCGTCATGCGGGGTGCGAGCGGGAGTTGCGACGAAGATGAGTGCCCAAGGTCTCCGTGTATTTCTGTCTGTAGTAGTCGCAAATATACACCGTCTTACTCGTATAATCTGTCTGCTGGGCCAGAAGAAAAGTATGGGGACGATCAATGGGCGAGCAATCCCAATGATGCATCACACGGTCAGGCACAAGACCGATTTGAAATGTCTTCGGACGTCTCTGGACCTCTCTCAAAGCTCTCCCAGAGACGATCAAAGACGAGATACAAGTCTTGAAAGTGCATCGAAGACTAATAGGGCTCGTAATAGAGGGGGGGGTGTCTATGAGGTCGATGCGTCTCCCACGTCGTAAGAGTACCTACAAGACACCTGCTCTTTTTACTGACGTCGCCGCTGTACGAAGCATCGCATCGCGAACGCGAGACCGGATACCATCCGTCCCAAAGATTACGTCGCATTGTGCCGTTGTCCCGTCTTTGAAGACCACTTGATACTCTGAGAAATATCATCAGTGTTCTCCCCAATACGTGCAAGATTTTTGCAAACCTGAAGGTGTGTCGTGATTGATGGAAACAAGTTTCTTGTTGAACTCGACCTGAATACTTGGATAACGAGCCACGTAGTTGCCCAGAGCGGCACGAAACTGTGCGCGATGGTATCCTGCGCCTTTCCCTAAGCGTCCTTATGAATAAGTCATGTATCCGCGAGTCGTCTAGCAGTCGTACCGAAAGTCCTCCGAACGAATTCGTGACCCTCATCGCCCTGATCCGAGCGTCTGTAGCTAAAGTAGTGATCTAGAGAGTGCTGTTAAATCCTTTTCATTAGTCATGAGATCTGAACGTACTGGACGCAGCGGCCATATTGATCGCAGCAAGCTCCTCGTCCAGTCCAAGAGCGTGCATAACCTGGAATGACCGTCCCCAGATAGTAAGTCCGGCCCCAACTTCCTGAAAGCTCGAAGTCGCCTCGTAGATGACGACGTTCAACTTGCGCTCGCTATCAAATTTGGCCAAGGTACCGGCCAGACACAACCCAGCGATACCGCCACCTCTGTCGCCGGATAATCAGTACAGCGTCGCAAACAGTATGTATCTTCAGAACACACATGATCGCAATCTGCAAGGGGCGCGTCCCAGAGACAGAGCTCATCCTTGAAGCTAGGTGGGAGTCGTTGCAAAGCGTGGGGCCGCCGCTCGCCATTTTGGGACTCGATTACGTGGCGCCCGCCGCTGCCGTCCCAGAACGATACCTGCCGGTATGTCGACGTCCTGTCAACAGAGACGTGACAGATCGATAGTGGCGGCTGCAGAAGGGCGACCGGAGGATGCGCAAAACAATATTAATGCCGCTGCGCACGATGCAACTGTACCCGCTTCACAGAAACTGAAACGTCCGAGCAAGGGTCACGAAACAGAAAGGCAGCAGAACCACGTGTTGTGCAGAGGCGAGCGTTAGTTCGGTGCAAAACGAGCGCCAGAGCGGCGCTTGTCTGTATTGCCCGAAGGTCCAGACGCAAAGCGAATAAACAGACACACTGTGCTCGCAGTCACGCGGCAGACGCAGGCTGTGAAAGTAATAGTAATGCTCGAGGTCGACAGCAGTACGGCGCCGCGTAAAGGGCGTTCCATGCCTGTGTTGAAAAGTCGTGGCTCCGCGGCCACTGTATCGCAAGGCGAACAGAGCTCGTCCTGTATGTCGGCCGACCCCATACAGTGCATACGTGCTTGAGCACTACTACAACAGACGCGCGCTATGCGCACGAAACAAGTTCGAGGTCAAGGAGCGGAAATAATCCGGTCCGATGCTCCGCGTCAAGACGGCACCAAGCATCGGCACAGGATATATACAATTTGTTCACCAGGGCAGCTCCTTCCCCTCGTAGCTCCAGAATTTCCCTGCATGCGTCTCGAGCTTTGCAGCCTCGTATAGCTGGATATGTTTGCTGACCGCGAAGTCTGCATCGATCATTGCATCGGGGCCGCCCATTTCTGCGAGAGGTGAGGGAGTGACACAGGGATCGCAAGGACGACACCCACCTGTCTTCACCCAACCTGGATCCATAACAAAGATGGTGATGTGAGGGTACTGCCTAGCCGTCTTGTACGTCTGCAATGCGAAATGAGACTAGGGTCTCAGAAGTACTAGGACATTACTCACAAGCATATTCATCCCTGCCTTTGCAATGCTGTAGCTGGCGTTCTTCGGTCCGATGTCAAGACCAATGCTGGCAAGGCCGCTCGTCACATTGACGACCACCTTTCTCGAGCCCGCTTCTACAAGAGGTAGGAACGTCCTGAAGACGAGCATCGGCCCAATAACATGCGTCCTGAATTGACGCTCCATCTCGGCAGGCGTCGCGTCAACAATCGTCTCTCCGGAACCCTGGGGAGTCCCAGTCACTGACTATAACACCAGTAGGTAGCACAGTGAATCATACGTACGATTCCAGCGTTGTTGATAAGGTAGTCGATGGACCCAGATGGACCGAGAAGCCCCTTAACAGCTTCAAACGCCTCTCGAATCGACTCTTCACTCGTGATGTCGAGGGGTATGACATGGAGGTTCTTGTGAGCAGATGCGAGCTCTCCGAGAGCCGCGGCGGACGACGGAGACCGACACGTCGCGATCACAGTGTTCGCGTCTTTCGCAGCGAGCTGACGCACGAGCTCGAGTCCGATGCCTCGAGATGTACTTGATACTATGTTCAGATTCGAACTACTTTGGGCGTAGGAGAGCGAGGAGAGCGTACCCTGTAACGAGCCAAGTCGGCATGTCCACGTAGAGCGAAGGGAAGGGGAGCGATAGTGACGCAGCATGCCTCTTTATAGGTCGCTTTCGGGAGTACTTCAATGGGAGGATTTGTCAGCCTGCCGTGAGAATGCAGCTTAGTCAGCTTGACTCGATATGCCACGGGCTAGATATGAAAGCTGCACGATATGACCGTAGGATCTGATAATCCGTTCCCACAGTTACACATTTGTTGTGGGCGGCATAGTGAACCACTACAGCTAACTTGTAACCGACCTACTGTATACAGTCTCATGGGCAAGCCTATCGTCGTTTTTTTTTTTATGCTCACTGTCTATGACGTAGGATTTTTCAAGGAAGAAGGTCCCAAGCCGTCTGACAGATACATCAGCGCTTGCTGCGGGAAGCGGCAGTGCTTGGCAACGGCATGACCCAATCGGGGTGTGGATTCACGGTCCCCCTCTTGCTTTCGTTCTCTTACCTTTTCGCTTGCGTTCACCCATTTTTCTTTTGCGTTTCTTATTTACGTTCTACCAATATGGCCATTTCACTCAAGCCGACGTTCACGGCGCTTCTGGTACAGCTCTTCGTCGTTGGCGCACTCGCCGACCACCAGGTCACTTTTATCAACAAGTGCCCGTTCAACATCCAGCCGATGTGGAAGCGTTACGTGCGTGACCATTTCACTACTTATTGGGGAGATACTGAGACCTACATTGGTCGTAGTTCGACCAGGAGACTCAGGGCAACTCCATTGCGACTGGCGAATCCTTCCAGACCAGCGTGCCGGAGATCTGGGATGCAGGACGTTTCTACGTCCAAGATCCCTTGAATACCTGCTCTCTGCCTGATGGAGACCGTACGTCCTTCGTGTTCTCACACACCGGCAAAGCTCACGCTCAGCAGACTGCACGCTGCTGGAATGCAGCTTCGGTCCCGAGAACCCGCGCTTCTGGCAATGCAACATTAGCGTCATCACGGTATATACCAAGGCCTAATAAGCGCGAACGTTGCGAGTGACTTATATCCACTGACAGGGATTCAACTTGCCAATCAGCTACAAGTTCGCGGACCCGAACTGCACAGGCCCGCATGGCTGGGCGTGGTATGTTTTATTGCTTATTGGTCCATTCAATGTCTGACGTCCCGTAGTACCACACCGGACTGCTCGATTCAGGACGCATACCGCCCTGAAGGGTGCGACGGCTGTCTGAACCAGTGCAACACCGACGGCGTTGGTATCGAGATCACGTTCTGCCAGGATGGCGCGCCTGTCCCCGCGCAGTTCCCTCGTGCCGACCCGCCGCCTGCTCCCGAGCAAACCACTCCCGCGCCGCCTCCCCCAGAGCCAACGACTCCCGCGCCGCCTTCACCTGCCCCCACTTCGACTGAAGCGCCGCCGCCGGAGCCGACCACCACTGAGGCGCCCCCGCCTCCGCCACCGTCGACGACCGAGGCTCCTGCTCCGGAGCCGACGAGCACCGAGGCACCCGCTCCCCCAGTGCCATCGTCTGAACCTGTCCCGGCACCGTCGCCCAGTGGTACTTCGTGTGCGAAGAAGCGGGACCTGCGTCGCTCGCGTGCCAGAGCGCTGTAGACGCGTCGATGAGCGCTCCACTCCATATTTGATGTATTTATTGCTTTGTACCTCCAAAGTTGCATTTGCAGCTCAATCTCACATCCGTTCCGCACAAGGTTGACGATAGATGCGGAAAAGCCTTCCAACTTCTGAGCGTACGCGTAGGTCATCCGCGAGCGCCGCGCTACCCAGGCCTATTGGGGATAGAAACTTGATTGCGAGATTGCAGAAACAGAAAAAAACGGGAACACAGTCAGGGGACCAAAGAGGTAGAGATAGATACAAGGTGCAACATCTGATATGGATACATATGCGTTCGAAAAAACGTCCGTGCGCAGGCCGTGAAAAGCGATAGTTTAAAACATGAAGGGAAGAATGATTGCTGTAACGATGCCTGCGCCGGCAAATATCGCCATCTGTGCGAGAGGGCCGAGGTTGGCGGGGAGGATGAAAGCGAGGTACACGGTGACGCCGGTGGAACCGAACAGTGCGAGGCAGACGAGCTTTTGCAGGACCTCGCGCGTCCACGCGGTGGATGCGAGAGGGTTCGGAATGCCGTGGTTTGCGTTCTCAGCGTCATCATGATGAGGGCTGGGGAGCTGTTCGTACGACCCGGAGTCGGATCCGGAGGAGCTCGCTAGTTGCATGATGCCCATGACTGTCCCGCCAACGTGTATGCTACATGCAGCACGGGTGAGATAACAGAAAAGGAAATGGAAGAGCAGAAGTAGCACTGACCACAGAGAGATGAAGATGATCGCGTTGTAAGTTACGACGCCGATGTTCTTGATGACTTCGGTGAATACCATCACCGCGCTGACCTGAAGACGTGTACGTGTGAGACGTCGGAATTCGGATTAAAGAGGTAAAGCATTGCATACCACGTGACCGAAAGCTGCAAACGCGAACCAATACTGCTTGCCGTAGAAGAACAGCAAGACCATCAAGCCGTCGTTGCCGCCGCCGATGATAGAAGACAGCATGAAGACAGTCGACATGGACGGGACAGTCAGGACGGCGAGTATCATTACAGCGCCGAACAGCCACGTGATGGCGAAGCAATGTCTGGCGGGGAGGCCAAACAACACGCAGTCAAGCAACAACTCAATCTGTCTGTCCGCACATCCCCCTATTAGCTTAACCCATGGGAATTGGAATTGGAGGGAGAGACGTACTCGTGCATGACAGCAAGAACGAACGTCGAGCGTGTTGTAGCGCCGTGTTGGAAGTAGATCATGATCCCGAACGCAGTAATGCTCGCGAGCCAGGCCGCGACGACGGTTTGGATCGACAGCCGCGCGTGCCGCTTCCACCACCCGTCGCGAGCGAGGAGGACGAGTCCCGCGCCGAACATCGGCAAGGCGCAGGTCATGATGAACATCGCGTCGCGGACGTTGTGTTCATGCGTCGTGTATCCGTCGAAGGACTTCCCGACCGAAACGATCGTATCGTTGATGAGCTGAATCTTCGTCATGGCTGAACGTAGGAACAGGACGAGGGAGAAGAAGTTGAAATAAGGAAGATGAAGATGAAGAGAATAAGAACGTGGAACGTCGAAACGGAGAAAAGCTCGAGAACAAGCCGCGGGAAATGCGAGGCTAAAAAAACAAAGTCGCGATGGGAGACCCGAGTGACATCCCCGCAGCTTTTATAACTTACGCGGCGCCGCGGCCGCCCGTGTTGATCCCAAGGCTGCGCAAGAGGCCCGCAATGAGCGATCATTGAAGTACTGTAACACGAGGCGGTGAAAAGCGCCGACGTGATCTCCAATTGTCGCCGCGATGCGAGCGGTGCAACACGTATCTGTACCTGTGGCCGCAATTCGTTCTTCATTGCTGCGCATGAAACGTGGAGCTGCAAAGCAGCGGTTGGAGATCTTCTGGATCTGGACCAGGAGATTCAAGAACAAGGACCCGGCGATTCGCACGGCAAGACGGAGAGAACGGCGAGACCGACGGCTGCGATGACTGTGACATCGAAGTTCGAACGGCGCCGTGATCGGTAGCAGTGCTCGTTCTGGCAAAGCTCCGGCCGAGTACTGCTGTACCGCTTGAAGCATTGCACCAATACCCACGTCGCACAGCAAGGACGCCAAAGTGATACCAGGTTCTGACACAGGGATCAAAGCTTCTCAGTTACAACTTGGGCAGTGAGCGGAACTGGGGAGTCTTCTTCGTCAGGGCAGATCCAGCGGCGATCGGGAGGTCCTGTACAGTCGCAGTGAGTGAAACGGCTGAAGAGAAGCTGTCGAATGGATAATGTGTAAAGGTGCTTACTGGAGTTTGCAGCGCCAACTGGTTCCAGGTCGCGGTGTACGACAGGTTATCCCGTACCCTGATAGAACGTTAGGGTAGAGTCTGCAAGCGACGTCGCCACGTACGGGTTGTCCCGCGAGTGCAGGAGCAGGTGTTTCGTACCAACGACGGCAACCGGCGACTTGCTCGCGATCACAGTCGCAAGCTCTACAGCAGCCTTGACCACTTCCTCGCGGCTCCCGGGAACAACGCGGCTGACGAAACCCATCTGATGCGCCTCATCCGCCTTGAAGGGCCGAGTACTAAACGCGAGCTCGCGCGTGAGACTTTGGTTGCCGATGATCTTCGGGAAGCGAGCGAGTGTGCCGATATCCGCGGCGAGGCCAACGTCGACTTCCTACAGCGGTGGTGGGGTTATTAGTTGTACTACTATTGATCCAGCGGGAGTGGACTACCTTGATAGAGAAGATAGAGTTTGCAGCGGCAAGCCGGATATCGCATGCGGAGAGGATATCGATCGCCAAACCGTAGGCGACACCATGCGACGAGCCGATAACAGGAACTCGGCATTCCTCAATGGCTGAGATAGCAGCTTGGAATTCCTTCATTGACGAGGGTCATCAGTCACTGGTGTAGGTTTTAGATCAAATGGCATGGTGTCGCCTCACCTGAATGTAGACGCGTGTCCTAAAGCCACGGGCAACGGGCTCCTCCTTAGGATCGAACTTCCCCAGCGCGGTAACTGTCAATACCATAAGTTACGTCCTCGTGTTGGTTAGACTGACGACTCACTATCAATACCCGCGGTGAAGAGCTTCGGCAAAGCCGAGGCGAGGACAACGACGCGAATATCCCCATCCCTGTCTACCTTCCGGAATATAGCGCCCATTTCCAGCCAAAACCTATTGAATACGGTCAGTTTCCTACAACCTAGTGGAACTGTGATTCGAGTACTCTTCGTGGAACGCGTTCACCGGTGGTCTGCGCCGAGCCGTCAACAAGAGAATCACGTGCCCAGGGTCAGGACGAATTATTTGCGCACCTGTTGAACTCGAGCAGCAGAACATGCTGCGTAGGGAATGTAGCCTTGAGAAATTTCCCGGCGTACGCGTCTGCCATGGCTACGGTCGCGATGCTGGTACGTATGGAGATGGTTGGTGGTCGGAGCCAAGTGCCGTGGGTTCGTTCGGAACATCCCGCACCCCAGCTTTTCGTCTCATCTGTCGGTCCTCGCGGTGCACGCAGTTCCGCAACGGCAATTTATCAGCTTTCACGCCTACGTCTTCCTAATTTACACCAGCGATTCTGTAAGTCCACTCACGGTTGACCGCGGATGGCCTCTGGGTTACTCTGCGCCAGTCGACTTGCTTGGCAACCAACTGCCGACGGAGCTACTACTACTAAGTACACTCTTAGGGCTGTATTACGTCTGCAATAAGCCCCAGGTTCCAGTACCAGAGCCCTTTGTGTGGTTCCGAGGTCTGGTGGACGTCTTCTCCCGCGCTCCATAATACTGTTCAAACACTGTCTACACGTTGCTTCTGTCCGCCTTGGGGCCTTCTGGACGACATTTCCGGTCGATAGGGACCTGTCAGCCCGTCCTAGCATACGTCAACAGGCGGCGAGGGGCTTTTCCGGGTGAAATTGTGGTTTACGACCGGGGAAGACGCAGCTTTACGACCCTTGTTCGGCCCTTCGTCATGAATAATCCCGCTCCTAGACTTTGGTGCGACTTACACCTCGTGATCACGGCAAATTGCAGTTCCAACATCCGCTCTGGGGACATCGAATCATCACTTCAAAGACCTGATACGGACATACACCGCACAATTTCCACGCCGCGTTCTGACAGACCGCCGCTGCACGCGGGGTGTCTGTTCTCCACCAGAATCAGCCTGGTTTCCCGGTGTGGCACGCCTCCTCTCTCGCAGTCAATGAACCCGTTTTCCATTGCTCGTGGCGCTGCCAGTGTCAACTTTTTCGACCGACGATGAACCTGAATGCGGTTCTCTCCTTAGCGGAATACGGTTATTTTCGGCATGGAGTCGCTTCTCCTCTTTGCAGTCTCCAGCCAAGATTACCATGCACACTGCCGACGACCGACCGTTTCGGTTTTCTCGCGGTCAATGCGCACTTCGGACGCACGTCATGACCGGTCGGCGACAGCGGGCACCACTCCGGACCGTTGTCCGAAGTTGGCCTCTGACGCTCCCGTCATTGCTCACGGGTGTCTTCTGCACGCGTTCGCTGCCTCTTGTAGATCAGCAATCAATTTCGGAAGAGCCCAACATCGGTCTTTTCCAAGGACGACACCTCCATTCGCAGCTCTGAAACCCCTCGGATGGGGTCGTGACTTCTTTTCGCATCTTCTCAGTTCTGGCACAGGAAAACCCTGGTTGCTCTGTGATCGTCACTGTGGTTGGTACTCATCGCCATGGTGCGCCATTAGATCCCGAAGGTCCCACATCTTGTGGCACAGTATAAACAGCTCAGCGGCTCATTCCTATGCTCCACTCCACCCAACTTTCCCCGCCTCGTCAACATCATGCCGTTGCACACGCTCATCAAGATTATAGACGACACCATACAGTCTACGGGCACGCCGTATGATGCACTTACGCCGTTCGAGCAGCATACGCGCGAAGCTATGCTGGCGATTACTGTCCTTGCGCCGCTCACGGGGGCCTTCATCGCCGCAGCCTTCGCACCGCGTGCGAAGCGAGACCAGCCTCACGGCTGTCCCGACTTCGAGCGGCAGATGCGCATGCGCGAAGAACTCTCGCATTTCGATCGCCATAAGGAGATGGAGCGGATGCACCTCCATAAACCTTTGCGCTTCAACCGACTCGTCGCGTACTGGTTCATCAGTATCGGCATCTTCGGCTCTGTGGTCTACTTGCAGTCGGGCAGGACGACTAGGACGACTTTTGTCCTCGCTGTTTTCCACAAGTACGTACTCCTGCTTTGCGACACCTGTCGGATTGCTGAGTTTATCACAGCCAAGTAGAAGTCCTTCTCAATTGCCTGCTGCTGAAACGGTCGTATCAGAACAGCATCGCCGCCGCGTTCGTCTATGGATTCATCATGTATCCGATCGTGCTCTTCGCGTCCTCGATGGCTTGGGTGTTCATCGGCGCCGCGATCGTCGGAGGCGCTAATGACTTCCTCATCGTGCGTCCGCCGTCGTACTTGACCCGCATCTGATTTGTTTGACATGTCTAACAGGTTTGCATTCTGCTGTATGGCAGACAGTGGCTCCTGGCCGCAGGCGCTCTCGCCCATGTGGTACGTCCAGACTCTAACATCGCTCATCGTCCGAGTCGCCCGAAATTTCTGACTGTGCTGTAGTTCAGCGCAGTTGCGGTGTTCACGTGCACTATTGACAACTTCGGTGTGCTACCGTACAATCTCTGCATCTTCCTCGGCCTCTGGTTCGCACTTGTGCCTCCTAAGACATTTGACCTTCGCTGATCGTTTATCGTTTATTTCAGGATTCATATCGCGCTTACCGTGACAGGAATTCTCTATGCAGGCGAGCTTCACGGCATGATGACGAACTCGGAGAAATTCGATCTCGCTGGCCAAGGGCATCGCCCTAACGGTACCGCGCCGCGCCATGTCGCACATACGAACGAGAACGGCCTCGCGGGTACCCCGAGTCTTTCGAAACGCGCCGGTAAACGTTTGAAGGAGCGCAGTCTGAGCTCGCCTGATTTGCATGCCGCCCTTGCGCACGAGAAAGAGAAGGAGAACGGCTCTGCACTTGCCAACGGCAACGGTCGCGTACATCACCATCGCCGACCCGCCGACGACGACGACTCCGAGGAGCACTGGCTTCAGCATTTTGCGGAGGAGAACTGTCGTGGGGTATGTTACGCTCGCAACCCGATGCGCCATACGAACGTCCCGTGGAGCGTCGTCGCCAGCCTCGTCATCGTCTCCCTCGTCGCGGCGGCCCTCGTCACCGTCGCCCTCTGCTTCTGGGTACCAACGTGGGGATCGAGTCCTTGGGGCCACACTTCGCAGCATCCATCGTCGCTGTCATGGCTTTGGAACATATTTGCTATTGAGTCTCCTCTCGGTTCTCGAATCGCCTCTGTACATTCTCCCCGAATCGATCTGTAACTGACGACACGACGAAGTAGAATAAATCATATGGTAATAGGCCTGGCCATACAGCAATATCCACGTACACCTGTCCGTCGCGATTCGCCTAAGGCTGCGATACGAGCTGCCCATTGCCAATCCCAATCGCCTCGTGCGCACACAGCTACTCTAATCCATGTGCCTACCATGTATACGATTTGTGAGGCTCAGGATTAGGCGCGCTTCCTCGTCTTCTACCCTGTGTCCCTCTCGTATGCACAGATATCTGCTATCATCGTTGTGCAGGCGGTGGGCTATTATATCTTTCGTGCTTCGAACGGCGAGAAGAACGACTTCCGCAACGGGCGGAACCCAAAGAGTGAGCGTTGATTTCGTATCTTTGTAGCTACTCAACCGCATCCAAGACCTGCGAAACATGACGACAGAATCAGGGAGAAAGCTTCTAATCTCTGGGTGGTGGGGATTTCTACGTCACCCTAACTATCTGTACGCACATCGCCCACAGTCTCCGTGTTCAGCGCATGTAATTATGAACCCAACAGCGGCGATCTTCTCATGGCACTCGCCTGGTCACTGCCTACAGGCTTCGATGCGCCGCTCACCTACTTCTACTTTGTCTATTTCTTCATCCTCCTTGTTCATAGGAACGAACGGGATAACGACGAGTGTCACAAAAAGTGCGTGAATTGATCCCTCCACCTTGCGGGATCTTGACGCGTCGAGGGAAAGATATGGCAAGGACTGGGAGCGCTACACGAACTTGGTGCCGTACTCGATTATTCCGTACGTGTATTGAAAGGGGGGATATCGATGACTCTGCTGGTCTGTAGTACCAAGAATGTTGCAATCGTGACGGGGTTGTTCCCTGTGTTCCGTGGTTCACATCCATATGCTTCACATCCATATGCTTCTCGATTCCGACTAAATATCCGCGTCAATACCGCAGACACGATTACGACGATCTCTGGTCAATCATAAAACTCCCGCCAAAGGGAGTAGATATAAAGGCGTTCATGGATACTGAGGTCTCTCACCATCGCTTAACACATCCGAGTCTGGTACTCGCAACCCCCTCTCAAGCACCCTCACCCTCCTAAGCCTCTCAAACACAAAGTCTCTCGGATCTCAATGTCGACTATGTCGTCCTCCACCTCCACCTTTATCTCTACCCTGCCCACGCTCAGCCGCGCGTGCTCGAGCGACAGCATTGACTCGGCGGCTCCGCGTACGCCTCCCGCCGTCGACTCGCACCCGCGTATCTTTAGCCCGGACGACACCTCTCTTCCTCTTGTTGAAGAGCTCACGGGCAAGACACCTGAGCATCAGCTCCTGCTCCCGCTCCACCCGCAGCGCAAATCGCAGAGCCCAGAGGACTCCGAGCGCGAGTTCCTCGCCGAGTTCGACAGCATGATAAAGCGTTCTGATAGTCGTCCTCCCCCGCGGCGCTCTCTCTTCACCAACCTCTTCGTCGGGGTATACAACCTCCTTCTCCTGCTCTGCAATATCAAGGATTACGCGATGCAGGCGGTCGCAGTCGCCCAGCTCGCCTATCACGGTGCGACTATCATATTCAAGATGCGGAAAGGCGTTTACAAGCCGTCAAATACGCTCTCCGGATGGCTCCTCGAGGCCTTCTGCTCGCTCCTCGCCGTCTTCATTTGGCGCTTCGCGGTCTTCATGACCAAGCTTGGTCTTATCTGTGTATTCGCTATCTGGGTCTACCGTGCTTGTTGCTCTTGATATACCGAGAATATTACCACTGCATTCGAAAATCCACATCCGTCTTCACGCCCGTTCAAGTTCGAACTACGACATGATCACGTGCGTGAAAAGAAAATTCCGGGAAGGCGGACTTCAAAAGCGTGACTTGCCCTTTTCCCCGTCCGGCTCGTCATTCACCACTGGTACATCACCACCTACAGACCATCCCTGGATGTCAGCTGTACAGCTGGTTTATGGCACATCGCCGGCGCATCGGGATACAGCGAGCACTCGGTATAACACCGCACCACACGTTCTGCCTTACGTTCTACCTTACCATCCGCCTAACGCGGGTCCTACGCGTGCTCATATCCACGAATCCAACATGCCGTATCGCATAATCTGCACAGGGCTTTCGGACTGAACTTCGTCAGGTCTACGACGACCAGGCGACGGGGCTGCTTGCTGGAAACCTTTGCGACCCTATATCAGGGATCGGAACGTGGTTTCGACACAGACACACAGGCGCTTCACGGGGTCCTGATATAGGTCGAGATTGGCACTCTATGGCTGCAGACGCGCCGACGTTTCTTTGCGCGTCGAGTTTACTTTCTTCATTATTCAGCAGATCACGAACCGCTTGGTGCCTGTGTCAATCACTGGGTGCGGCACCGTTATAGATTGAGTGTTCTACTCCGCGCGACTCTGGCTCGCGAGATTGTAGGATAGATGTTTGCGCGTCAGCCTCGCAGTTTGTTTGAGACGGTAAATACCCCGTGTTTATCAATGTAGCCAACTATTATCCATGTCGAGTGTAGAACACTCGTTCTACGATGCGTCGCGCAACATGGCCATTCAATTGATACAGAGCGCGCAAACATGTTTTCCACAAACAGCGATCCGTCGTGCAAGTGACAGGCTCGACGTTACGTCGCATGAAGCCGCTCTAGGACAGCCTACAGCGAATAGAGGTACATATGCTAGACCATCCCAGCGGCTGTAGCAAATGTTTTCTAGTCTGTGCGACACGTCGTTGCGGAGCCCTTGCTCGCTTTGCCACCCCTTCACTCACATCGTAGCTCAATGATGTCAAAGACACGTCATGTCATGCCACAGCCACCGTAGTATATAGTTCCCGGCATATCCCGTTTCGTCCTTTAGATTTATCCACTTTGTTCTAGGTACGCTCGCTGACCGCTCGCTGTACCTACTCTTTACACCTTTGTTCTAGACTTACTTCTGCCGTGCTTGCGGGCCAGAGCGTGGTCTCACACTTGGATAAATCTTCTAAAAACGCGTACAACGCGATGTCGCTCATCTTCGACCCCAACGACCCCACCATCCCAGCGTGGGCACGCCAGCTCGAGCAACGCACCGTCCAAGCCGAGTCCAACGTGCACGCGCTGCAGGCGCAGAACGCGTCGCTCCAGCACGACCTGGCGCAGGCACAGCAGGTGGCGGCAGCAGCGCAGCAAGCAGCCGGCGTCGCGCAGCAGGCGGCCAGCGCAGTGCAGCAGTCAGCCACCCAGCACATGCAGCAGACGCAGCCTGTGACCCAGCAGCCTGCGGCACCAGCTCCGGCTCGCAACCAGTATTCGAAGCCGTCCGAGTTTGACGGCACGGGCGAGCTCGAGGCGCAGGAGTTCATCACCAAGGCGCAGCTCTACATCGACAACAACGCGGATTCGCTGTCGACGGAGCGCAAGCAGATCACGTGGGCCGCGTCGTACTTGACGGGTGGAGCGTTCGGTTGGGCGCTGCCATACGTCGCCGCGGAGGATCCACTGGTCCCGGAGTCGGTCTCGTGGACGCAATTCAAGGCGGCGTTTCTGGCGACCTATGGGCCGGCGAACATGCAGGCTGCCGCGGCGAGTCGTTTGCTCGCGCTATCCCAGCGTGGACGCAAGGTGCAGGACTACGTCGCCGAGTTCCATCGCATCCAGATGTATCTGCCGGCCAGCGACCGCGACTCGATCCTCACGACGCAGCACTTCAGGCGCGGTCTCGATGCTCGCTGGCAGGAGGAGGTCAAGCACATGACGAGTGCAACGCCTGCTCAGCTCGTCAAGTTCCTGCGCGAGATCGAGGAGAATGTCAACACCGCGCGCCAGGCCCGTCAGCAACAGCAGCCGCGACCGGCGCCACCGCGTGCACAGAGCATCCCCGTCGTCAGGGCTGCAGGACAGCAGGCACGCACGAGCGCAGTCGTGCCAGTCCCCGCCCCAACGCATGCCGCGGCTGCCAGCACACCGCGTGCCGCGGCGCATGACCATGACGCAATGGACGTCGACGCCTTCCGTGGATTCTGCTACACGTGCAAGCAGCAGGGCCACCGCGCGCGCGACTGTCCATCGTCAAAGGGCATGAAGCTGAAGTGGGTCACCGCCGAGGAGGACGGCGAGCAGGTGTCGCAGGCGCAGGCGACGCCGGATTTTCTCTAAGGTCGGCTCGCGTGACTGCCCCGAGCACGACCAACCGCTTCACTGTACTTTCCGGCTCTCGACGAATGCGATTTGCTGGACCAGATGAGTCTTATATTGTTCCGCGCGTGAAGAGTGTCACTGTCTTCGCCCGCCCCGCTCGCAATATCTGGTCGCATTTCGACATGCCGGTATCGTTCATCGTACAGCAGCAAGCAGTCAACACCACTGCACGTGTCCTCAACCTGCAGGGGATGTTGGATTGTGGGGCAAGCACGCCCCTGATCCACCCGCGCTTTGTGGAAGCGCATGGCTTGGTCAAGAACAAGCTACGCCGTTCTGTCCCACTCACCATGGCAGACGGCACTCCAGTCAAGTCGGGACCGCTTACGCACGAGGTCCGACTCAAGATGCGTGTGGGTGTCCACGAGGAAACCTTGACGTTCGGCGTTGCAGACATCGGCGCGGACGACATTATTATTGGGATCTCGTGGTTGCGCCAGCACAACCCCCGCATCGACTGGACCAAGTCCACCGTCACCTTCGACTCCAATTACTGCACCGCGCACTGTCTGCCACCAGCGGGGAAGGTAGCAGCAGTGGGACGCGACGTCCACGGTCATCCTGCACGGGATGGTGACTGTGACCGTGACTGTGACAATCCCGTGAGTGCCCACGGGATTTGCCCGGAGGCAAAAAAGTATTCCTTGTTTGTCACCCCCACCTTTGTACCGGGTACCGTCCGAAAGCCCTCGGCGACGCGAGTACAACCGTGCAACAATCGTGCGAATCCGAGCAGAAATGCACCTTCAGCAGTGGGTTCATCGTCCGCGGCACCAAGGCCAACTACGCACACGAATCAACGTACTGCAGATGCAGGTCCGCGTACGCGGGCAGGGCGACTCGACCGTCTGAAGCGTTGGAAGACTTCCCGGGTAGCCAAGGAGCGGGAGGAGCGGGTCGCAGCGATTCAGGTGGCACGCGATATGATAGGGGAGGCGCTGGAGCAGGCGCGGGAGCGAGAGCGGCATGTTGCAGGGCCGAGTGGAGTTGGACGAGATGGACATCAAGTTGCTTCAGTGAAGGGGAAGGAGCGCGAGGTGCCCGCACAGGAAAACCGCGTCAGACCGCAGTGGGGGGAAGTACGCAGCCCCCCTCCAGGCGAGTCTGGCAAGTCTTATGCGTTTGAGGACATGACTGGCCCGTGTTTACAGGTCAAATCTTTCTCCCAAGCATTGGCGGAGGCGGATAGCAAGGAGAAGGGTGGTCCAGCGCGGACCAAGGAGGAGATGGTGCCCCCGGCTTACCACGAGTACCTTGACATCTTCGACAAGGGCACTGCATCGCGTCTGCCGCCGCACCGCACGTATGACCTCAGCATTGAGCTCGAGGGCGACAAGCTCCCGCCGATGGGACGGCTCTACCAGATGTCAGCCGACGAGTTGGCGTCGCTGAAGGAGTTCCTCGACGAGAACTTGGCGAAGGGCTACATACGCACGTCCAGCGCGCCGACGGGCGCTCCGGTGTTCTTTGTGAAGAAGAAGGATGGCGGCTTGCGTCTCGTGGTCGACTACCGCGCGCTCAACCGAATCACGCGCAAGGACAGCTACCCGATACCGTTGACGCAGGAGCTGCTGGATCGTCTGAAGTCCGCAAAGCGCTTCACGACACTCGACTTGCGCTGGGGCTACTACAACGTCCGTATCAAGGATGGCGACGAGTGGAAGACGTCTTTCCGCACGCGCTATGGCCAGTTTGAGTGGCTCGTCATGCCTATGGGACTGTCGAATGCGCCGGCATGCTTCCAGCGTATGGTCAACGACATCTTCCACGACATGGTCGACGTCAGCGTCGTGCTCTACCTCGACGACATCATCGTGTTCTCCGAGGACCCAACGCAGCATGAGGCGCAGGTGAAGGAGGTGCTGCGACGTCTCCGTGCAGCCGACCTCTACTGCAAGCCCGAGAAGTGTTTCTTCAACAGGACCGAGGTCGACTACCTGGGCCTGAAGATCTCGCCGGGCAAAGTTGCCATGGACCCGGTGAAGGTCAAGGGCATCACGGACTGGCCGACGCCAAGGAACGCACAGGAAGTCTCGCAGTTCCTCGGGTTCTGCAACTTCTATCGGCGCTTTGTGGTCCTGTACGCGGACATTGTGAAGCCGCTGGATCGGTTGAAGGGCAAGGGTGCAGTCTGGCGCTGGGGTGCCGACGAGGAGCGCGCGTTCCGCACGCTCAAGGAGGCGTTCATTGCTGCACCGGTACTCATGATGCCGAGCATGCATGCCCCCTTTGTGGTCGAGACAGACGCGTCAGATTTCGCGACTGGTGCTATTCTCTCACAGTACGACGAGGCAGGGGACTTGCGTCCAGTCGCGTACTACTCCAAGTCACTCGGGCAGGCGGAGCGTAACTACGACGTCTACGACAAGGAGCTGCTGTCGATTGTTCGTGCGTTTGACGAGTGGCGCCCGTACTTGGAGGGGAATCCGCACCGCGTCACTGTGTACTCGGACCACAAGAACCTCGAGTACTTCATGACGACCAAGGACCTGAACCGGCGTCAGGCGCGGTGGAGTCTGTTCCTGAACCGGTTCAACTTCATCATTGAGCATCGCGCGGGACGACTTAACGCAGGTGCTGATGGTCTGTCGCGTCGACCCGACCATGCGCTCGGCTCTGATACTCGCGATAATCGTGGGCAGACGTTGTTGCCCCCGGAGCGTATTGGTGGTAAGCCGCTGTTGAAGCGGCTGGTGCTTGGGCTGGACCGGTTGGGCGTGTCTGAGGTCAGGGTGAAGGTCACACGCCAGATTGATTCAGACCGCGAGATCATGGAGTTGATCAAGGCGCGCTCGGCGAGTGACCCGTACCTGGAGCCAGTGTTTCAGAAGACAGCGCCCGGCGCGTCTCGACTGCTACAGGAGCGTCTGAAGGACTGGTCGGTGGAGGAGGGGATAGTGCGCTACCGCGGCCTTGTTGCAGTTCCCAACGACGAGGAGATTCACCGCAAGATCCTCGAGCTCTACCACGACTCGATTCCTGCTGGACATCCAGGTCAAAAGGGTACGCTTGCTTTGATTTCGCGCAGCTACTACTGGCCCCGGATGTCGCGCTTCGTCGAGCGCTACGTGGCAGAGTGCGACCTCTGTCAGCGGTCCAAGGCTAGGCATGTGCGCCCACACGGGCAGCTGCAGCCGCTGGAGGTGCCGCTTGGACCGTGGCAGTCGATATCCGCCGACTTCATTGTCAAGCTGCCGGAGTGCAAGGGCTTCGACTC
>KV426106.1:0-34781 GCA_001632375.1 Exidia glandulosa HHB12029 | reverse complement strand
TGGGAGCCGGTCGAGAATCTGGAGCACTCGGGGGAGCTCTTAGCGGAGTGGTGGGAGCGTATCAATGCGGGGTACGTTCCAAAGTCGATGAAGAATGCGGGGAAGTCCCAGAGGCGGAAGGCGCGGAGGCAGCAGAGGGGTTCGTGATGGTCTTTTTTTTCTTTTCTCTTTCTTTTCTGGATTTGGTCTCTTTCTCTTCGTCATTCTCGCCTTCTCTCGCTTCACTCGTTTGGCTCTAGGAGGGGATAGTGTCATGCCACAGCCACCGTAGTATATAGTTCCCGGCATATCCCGTTTCGTCCTTTAGATTTATCCACTTTGTTCTAGGTACGCTCGCTGACCGCTCGCTGTACCTACTCTTTACACCTTTGTTCTAGACTTACTTCTGCCGTGCTTGCGGGCCAGAGCGTGGTCTCACAAGCATGAACTCCTCGTCACTGTACGCCTTCCACTTGGCCGGGCTCTGGATTGCGAGCTGGTCGCTCTCTGGAAGGGCGACGAGCGGCTTGACAGCGTACTGGGCGCGGATAGAAGGAGGGAAGGCGTTGAACGCGATGACATCGAAGTAGTCGATCGGCACGCCCGGCGGTGGCAGAGTGGTGATGGCTGCAACAGTGGGCGTCTTCGAGCGGATGCGCAGGCGCGCCTCGCGACCGCGCTGCTTCTGCCCCTTTGCGGCGAGCTCGAGGAGGATGCACTTGTCGATCCACTTGATGAACGATGTGACACGGGCAGAACGGTACTTCTTATCCTTGACGTCGTAGAACTTGTGTCCGTTCTCGTCGTAGTCGACCTCGTCGTCAGAGACGCACTCAGGATCTTCCACGAGCTTCACAACGCGCATCGGGTAGCCGCAGCTGCGAAGGAAGTTGCCACGTCTCTCGCCAAGCTACCGAAGCGTCAGGTCTAACAGCAAAGTAAACGCGACTGATCATGCGTACGGTTTCACGCCGCTTGTAGATGACACCGTTCGCGATGTTCTGGGCCACCGACCCAGGGTTGATGCGGTCTTGCTCGTGGCGACTGAAGTGGTGGTCGTGAATGGCATTGTCGTAAATGCGCCAGAGGAAGTTGGTGTCGTGCATGTAGCTAAGATCAGGCTCGAAGTCGACGTAGCAGCCAGCGGCGAGAGCGTGCTTGAACGTGTCCGTTGCAGCTTGGCGATGCGCGTGATTGAACAGCGCGTACGGCGACTGCGTGAAATCGGGACAGAACTCGTTGAAGCCGTAGCGCGACAGGATGACGGCGAACTCTTGAACATGTCGATCTTCGACGCGCATGTGGTCGCGAGCAATGGTGCTGTTGTACGCGCTGATCCTGTTGCGAAGCGCCTTGATATCGAACATGAAGCGGGCCTCGAGTAGAGATGGCCCGTTGCGCGCCTTCAGGACAGCGTCCTTGGTGCGGAAACGCTCGTCGAAACGCGCAAGATTGGCGGCGGACGGCTTGGGCATGATGTCCTCCTGAGAGTGAAGGCCGGCGAGAAGCTGGATGTGGCGCTCAAAGGCGCGCTGATGTCCTACGATCAGCGCGATGTCGCAAGCGCAGAAAGGATACGGCGCACCTTCAAGCCCTGCGCCGCTGCGGGAACATCACCCTTTGAAAGGTGGTAGAGCGACTTCTTCTTCTTGGCGCGCTCGCGACGCTCGCGAGAGGTCTCCTTCTTGTGACGCTTAGAGGACGCCTTGTCACCCGTGCCGCTGGCGCGCCGCTTGCTGGCTGGCTGCAGACCGGAACCGCCAGCAGCGGGAATGGGAACGAGAGCGGACGACGATGCAGACATGGGACAAAGGCGCGTTGTTTGGAGAGAAAGAAAGCTTTAATGTTTAGACGGATGTACAAGGGTCTTATAGTCGCGGGTGCAGGTGGCGCGTGTTCTGCGCGCAGTCTTCGCATGTCAAAGGCTGGTGGCAAGGCGCGCTCGCCTTTCACCGGCTCACATTGCCGTAGAACCCCATAGAACTTGGTTCGGCACCTGATGCGTGCAGGGTCAGAACACGTGAGTCCTCGCGTTGGACGCATTAGCTTGATGGAGCGCAACTGCCTTAAAAGCAGTTCCAGCGCTCTGCCTTGGAATTTGCCGGCGGTGTGATAGGGATTGGAGACGATTGCCCATAGTGTCATTTTTCGTCTCGGAAAATACGCAGTAAATACAACTCGTCCACGAAAACTCTCGGACCAACTCAGTCTTACTAGCAGGACCGAGAAACCATCACCGACGTGTTTTGGGGGTAGGAGGGGTTGATTACGCTGTTGTAGAGAGCGGCCAATGCAGGTGCTGCCGCCTCCTGACCTGCGACTCCCTGAAGCCGAATTACACCCTCTGAACCCACAGAAACACACCAGGATGTTAGCTACACCCCTTCTAAGGTACTCTGAACGCATGGGTGAGGTTGCTGATGCTAATACTATTTACTGAGTATTTACCAACATAAAAAGTGGGACCATGCGCAATCGTCTCTACGCCACATATCATGCGTTTTTGGTTATGGGTCTGAGAGACATTTTTCTGAGTGTCTAGAGGTCGATTTGGCTAAGTGTTTTTTCACACGCCTATGTGCCGACGAGCACCTATCTAAAACGCGACGGTGCCTCCCAGACGTTACGCAGCGAAGCCGACCCGTTCGGCAATTTCCGCGCGTTCGTCTGGTTACGAGACTATTGCGTTTCATCCTTGCCATCCTCGGCCACGGAACACGTCGGATTCATGCAATGAGCCCGGGCGATTTCTGCGTGCACGCACCGCTCTAGCCTCTATGTAGCTCTTCGAATTACTTTTTTTGACTCGAATTACAAAGTTGGCGCGACGATGCGCAGCATCGCGAGACATAGATATCTCCCAGCTGCCAGTGGCAAGGAGCGGTCCGGCTATGTGCGACCTTGCTTTCCCGGTCACCTCCACAGCCCATCTTAAGCGCTGTGTCCTGGTTGGACCTCGGAATTTCGTCTCGGATTTAAGGTGGTGTAGGCACATGCACGATTTCGGGATTATTTGCTCCCTCGTGAATCGCTTGATCGGAGGCACTTCACAGCGGTTTGCAGATGTCTGTGCAATTTGGCACCTGCGCGCGCAGGATTTGCGCGAGGTGGAGCAATGGAGTCAGCAAGTCAAAGAAGCGCCATCCCCAGCTCGCGAAGGATAATGCGGTGCTGCTACGACACGCTAGGGAGATGTTTGGTGAGGAAATGTATGGGAAAATACCCCCCGAGGCTCCAGGGCTCCACTCTGCGCAGATCCAGCGCGCGCGAGCAGGATTGCACGGACATTGGCAAACGGCTGCAAATTACTTGTTTGACTCGAATTACAAAGTTGGCGCGACGATGCTGCGCATCGCGAGACATCCATCTCTTCCAGCTACCACAGCGTCATATTCGCTATGACAGTCGCGTTGGCGGCCGCCCTGGCCACCCAGACCGCTGAGGTCGCCGGGGTCGAAGTCGCGCGCGCGCTGCTCGGCGTCGTCCAGCTCATTGCAGAATCCGCAGAGGTACGCACATCCCTTGCTTGACCTCGCTTTGACTCAACATTCACTCTGCAGAACGTTCGAGTGAACCGCGAATACGCGCTCGCGCTCGCTGGACGTATCAGCGACTTTGTTTCTATCGTCACGCTGGAACTCGCTCAAGACCAGACAGACGAATGGTTCTTTGCCTTGGAGAACTTTCGAATGTACGTGCGCGTGGTTTATCAGCTCCGTTGTCCGTTAATAGTTTACCTTCGCGTTCCAGAGTCCTTACAGACGCGTATATCATGCTCCAAGAGCAAGAGGAGTCCAGCTACCTCGCGCAACTTCTATATCGTGAACGAAACGCCGCTCGTCTGAAGGATGTCTCTGATCGAATACGCGACGGCTTCAGCGTACTAACGGTGTGTATATTTGTGCTACATCGTCGCGCAACTGATGCTTCGGTAGCTGCAATCCCACGTGGAGCTTCACAAGCTGGCTAACGCGACTCGCTTATCTGAAAGCGAGGCTCTGGCGGAACTGGACTCTAACTATGTTGAAGCAGCGAAGGAGGCGGCGCGACCTGCGTACCGTGACACGTCTGACGGTCCACAAGTACCACCAGAACCGCAACTCTTCCTGGGACGCGCGGCAGAGACGGCTCTCTTGGCGAACATGCTTGCCGGTCCACCTTCCTCGTGTCGTGTCGCAATACTGGGTGGACCTGGAATGGGCAAGACTACGCTCGCCTTGACAGCACTTCATGCACCGCCTGTTGTCGCCCGTTTCGGCTCTCGACGATACTTCGTGTCCTGCGACGCTGCCGATGGCCAATCTTCTGGTGGCGTTTTGTTCATCAAGCTTGTTGCGCGCTCGATAGGCTTCTTTGATAACTGTCGCGGCAAGCTGATGGAGAGGAAGATTGCTGCTCTGCTAAGCCGAGAGCCGAGTCTCTTGATCATTGACAACTTCGAATCCGTGTGGGAAGCACATTTCCAGCGCGCAGATGCTGAGGAAGTACTGACCTTTCTCGGCTCAATAGACGGGCTTTCGATCCTGGTGACTCTTCGTGGTACTGAGCGTCCACATGGAATCGAGTGGACGCTTCCGTATCTTCCTCCTCTTCAATCTCTCGATCGGAACGCGTCGCTCCAGCTCTTTCTCTCGCATGCGGACTCACTTACTGCGGAGGATGGAAACTCGACTTTGGGGAAGCTCGTCGACCCCATGGACGGTGTCCCGTTGGCATTGATGATCATGGCCACTCTCGCGCAGTACGAATCTGCAGCATCACTCTACGAACGGTGGACGCACCTGAAGACCGCACTGCTCACTCATGGTGCACGCGACCGACTCAGCAACCTGAACGCGTCTATTACACTGTCCCTCGAGTCTCCTCGCATGACGCAGGTTCCCGAAGCACGAAATCTCCTCAGCATGCTCGCCCTTCTTCCCAGCGGGACTTGCGACTCCGACGTACTACAATGGTCCTCCGATGCCCCTGAAGCCCGCCGGGCTATATCGACTTTGCTGCAGACGGCACTCGCGTATCGCACACCGGACAGTCCGAGCCGCATTCGCGTTCTATCGCCCATTCGCGAGTTCATGCTATCCCAACACCTTCCCTCTCCAGACGCTCTACGACCGCTATACAGTCACTACTTCGGGCTCGCAGAACTCATCCTCCACGAAGGCACCGAGAACGCTGCGCCAGATGCGATTGCCGCGATTGCGCCTGAAGTCGACAATATCTACTACGTTATCCGACATGCGCTGACGCACTCTTCGGACCCACGTCCCGCTCTACAAGCCTCTGTCTGTATGGCATCCGTCCTATACCGTACAGGTATCGGCTACTTCGACTTACTCCCTACCGCGCTCGATATTGCCCGACAGGCTCATTACGACGATAAAGCAGCCGACTTACTTCGATGGTGGGGTTCTATGGCGTACCATACTTCCATCAGCGCCAGGCGAACGCCACAAGATCTCTGGACCGAGGCGTTAACGCTGTACGAACGCGTGGGAGACCAGAGAGGGGTCATTGACGTGACGCTCTGCCTCGCTCCGTCTCTCCCGCCCGACGATGCGGCCCGCTCGTGCGAGGAGATGAGACGTGCTGCGGAGACGCTGGGAGATGAAGTGCTTGCGGCAAGGTGTGACGGCGCACAAGGCGCGGCGCACGAGCGTGCAGGACGGAATGAACGCGCGCGCGAGTGTCGACAGGCCGTCATCGACCGATTGCGATCACTAGGCGACTCCACAAAGCCGGCGCACGCCCACATCATGGGGTACAACATGTTCGCCGTCGCAGATCTGCTGCTTGATGCCGGGCGTGTGGACGAAGGTGTCGCAGGGCTGCAGGAGGCCATACCCGTCCTACGCGCGGGACACAAACATACGGGCGTTGGCGAGGCACGGCGTCGCCTAGGCAATATTCTCGCTGAACGGGGCGACGCGATTCAAGCCGTTCGACAATTCGAGGCTGCCGCGCGTGACTTTCAAATGGGTAATAGCGTGCGAGGGGAGGTTTCGTGCTGGCAATACGCTGTCTCTGCGCATATCTCACTGGGCGACTGCACGGCGGCGGAGCGTGCAGTTGAACGTGCAGAGGACGGATTACGTGCGCTGGGGGACGACGTCGGGACCTACGACCGCGCAAGGCTGCTGCTATCGAAGGGCGAGCTTGCGCTGCACCGTGACCGCGTCGAAGCAGAAGCAATTTTGCACGCAGCGCTTACTACGGCACGGAGTCGCGATAGGGACAAGACTCAGAGCTCCGAATCTATGCTCTTCACTGAAGCACGCGCGCTGGAGCTCATTGGTCAACTGGCGGAGCCGGAGGAAGCTCGCCGTTGTTTCATAGTCGCAGCACTCGTCTTCCGAATTTATTCTCAAACGGACTCCGTGCGCGTGTTGACGCGGCTCGCTCACGTCCTGGATGGCAACGCTGCGCGGGTGTTACTAGACGCTGTAATACCACCGTTACGTCGATTCGGCTTTAAACCCGTCTTGGCGACCGCGTTGAGTCGCAGGCGGGAGATAGTCCAGACGCTGTAATAGTTCCTGTCGCATGTTCCATCCTACTTCGGTTTAGGTGTATCGTCTCCTGCATGTAACATTTTGCTTGCGCGTTACAAGAGTAAAGCGTGTGTATTTCCGGCTTTTCATATGTGACGGCTCGGAGGCCGCGGTTCCCCCCGCTCCCCGTTCCAGATCTTATCAGTTTAGTATTCAAGATGTTCAAATCCCAGTCACATTCCTTTATCTTATGTTTTGTATGGCCGCTCGTCCTAGTTACAACCCAATCACTGAATCACAGAATCACAGACATACACCCATGCTCTCTAACGATGGCCAGCGACATGCGAGTGAGTGTGTAACCGCCGACGGCCGCGGAAGACCGAGGATGACTAATGTCAATCCCTGAAAAGTCACCACGCTAAGTGCTGACAAAGCTTATCGAGACAGATCCTACGATGGGATAATCATACAGTACTAGTATAATAAACGACCAAAGGACAAACCATTCCCGTGTTCCTCCCGACATGTCGCAAGAGGCTCTTCCTGTGTTCTGTCTCGGCGTTACCGGCTATATTGGAGGTATGTCCTACCGCAGTGGTTGCAGTGACGCAGCATGAGACTTACGACGCCTGAAGAGTCGCTCCTGGGGAGGCTTGTCAAGCTTCTTCCGAACGCGCATATCACAGCTCTCATCCGTTCTGAGTCGGTTATACCTGCCTTCAAAGCTGCGGGTGTCCATAAGGTCATACATGGCACTCACAAGGATCTTGAAGTGCGCTCATACTTTCGATCCAACGTCGTATTAACCCCTTGGCCAGATTATCACAGCAGCTAGTCGCAGCGCCGAGCTTGTCATTAATACTGCAGACGCCGACGATTTCGACCTCACCGCTGCTGTTCTCGCGGGCCTGAAGGAGCGGTACAAGGAGACTGGCCGCCGCCCCGTTCTTATCCACACGAGTGGCACGGGCATCCTTGCTGACTCGGCCGGAGGCGTCCTGGATCCTGCTGTAGCCGCAGCTCCATATGATGTGTGTCGCCTGGGATCACCGTGACGCAGAGTCCTGACGGAGCTGTAGGATGCAGACGAGGAGCGCATCATGAATATCCCGCCGACGGCCATTCACCGCGCGGTCGACAACCAGTGGGTCGCTGTGAACCTTTGTCTTCGAAGACTAAGCTCATGTCGTGCAGGATATTCGAAGCAGATGCAGCTGGTATCATCGACGGCTGGATCATCTCCCCGCCAATGATTTATGGACCGTCCAGTGGACCGCTTCCGCGCGAGTCTGTCATAGTTCCGCATATCGTCAAGCTTGCGGTGCATCTCAAAGGGCTATTTCGCCTCGGCGATGGTACCTCGACGTGGGACCGCGTACGTCGCAGAGAAGTTGGTTTGCAGGGAGATGCTGACCGTATCCCAGGCGCACATTCAAGACGTCCTCGACCTCTATGAGCTCTTCATCACGAAGGCGTTGAGCGCGCAGACCCGCGCTGCACGCAGCTCGCCGTATTCGAAGTTCATCCTCGTCAGTAGCGGCAAGTACACGCACGGAGAGCTGATGGAGATCATTGCCGGTGTATTGCACAAGATGGGGATCATCTCCTCGGCGGACGTGAAGCAGGTGACTGTCGAAGAAGGCGCGGCGATCCACCCCCTTGTTCCGTACCTCGGTACGAACTCGTTTGCGGTCCCCACCAAAGCGCGAGAGCTGGGCTGGACTCCGAAGCATCTGAACTGGCGTGCGGACCTGGAAGCAGATGTCAAGCGTATCGTGCAGTCGCTGAGCGCGTAGAATTCTCCTCGATCACGTTACGATGACGGCAACGATAATACGGAGAGGGATAGATATGAAAGCCAAGTCCACAATAAAAGACAGTCCAGTCATAGCGCTGTTTGGCATAGATGTACCAGATATGACTACGCGCGATTGAATTCGTCCGGAAGTTGCATTACGTTGCGCACAGTGACGTGGCTGGGACGAGAGCAAGAGTAAGCATTGGTTTCACCAGCCTGCACATCCTGAAGACAGCACCGAAAGCGCAAGAGCCAAAGACCGGAGTCCTCATCCGAACTCCGGCCGCGGTGCTCTTTCCCGGATCCTTCAGAGATCTCGCCCCTACCGCGTAGACCTTACGAAGCAACGATTTGGAATCGAAGGTGGTCACGAGTTCAAAGTCCCAGTGGTGCGTGGCCTGCGGCGTTGTCGTACCATTGTGCTCATTGCTTTGTCGGTCCGCCTTCAGTGACTCATGATCATGCTTTAAAAGGGAAATCGGCGTCGCATCGAGTTCGACGAGCTTCCCCCATCTCTCTGTTGCGATATCCTGCGCAATCCATGGCTCTATACCTTTCCCAGCTCCTAAGGTGCGCTATCCTGAGCATCCTTGTCGTTTACACTCGTTCAGCAGGACCATTGCCATGTTCATGCAAGCAATACCTTTCCACTTATCCCTGTCGTCGGCCTTCCCATCCTGCATCACAAGTCCCAGTCATATTTCGCGGCGTCGCGTTCATATACAAGTATCGATCGTAGGGCGTCGCTCCACCTACCCCCGTTCTATCTACTGTCCGATTGCTGCTCTGGCCGTCGTCACATATCTGTCGCGCTCGCTCTGGGTCAGCGCATTGTTCCACCACGCTCGAAGCCACTGCTTCATGTGGGTGCCGAAAGGCCTGTACTCGAACGGCCGTGCCGTGAGCGCAAGACTCGGGTGCCGTGTCAACAGCCAGTCACCGACCAGCTCGATCCCGGCCTCGATCTCGTAGCTGCCCTCGTCACTTCGCCACGTCACCCCGAGGTCGATGAGGCCTTGGCAAGGTGGCCGTCCTTGGTCCGTCGAGCACCCGCCGTTGTGCTGCTTGAAATGGTCGCAGCGATGCGTGCCCGTCGAGGGCCTGATGTGCGTGTCGACTGGCCATCCACAGAACACGCACTCTGTGTGCTCCGAATCAACGACGGGCAGATGCAGGGGCGCCGTCGATAGGTTGTAAGGTGTAGTGGTATTGTTTGTCTGGACATGGGGTCCAAGCGAACTGGAACCGGATTGCAGCGAGGCAGTCAGGTTCTGCGCGGTGGGGTCTGGAGCATACGAGGAATCACTGCGTCAGCATCTGGGCGTTTATCGGCAATAGGGTCACGTACGAGATGCACCGTTCTGCGCGAGCGCGAGCGTCTGGGCGTTCAAGCATCGAGGGTCGTTGCATACAGCCGCGGTGTTGGTCGCACTGGCGTGTACGTGCGCATGCACATGCGCTTCCACCTGGAGAGCACCAGAGATTGTCAGGGACGCGGTACGCTCCTCATCGCCAGATCCCGCCGAGGGTGCGATCGACGGTTCCTCGGAAGTCGGAAACGACAGGAAGCTGGCGTCGTCGTATGCGTACTGGCAATGTTCACCAGCATCGACATCGGCAGAGAGGTGCGATCCTGGCGGAAGGTCCCCGCCCTCTGGATTAGCGGCGTCTGGGCTCATGCTCTGCGGGTCCGCGCTGTCGAATGGGAAGAGCTCGTGCGGGAAGTTGGAGTGGCTGTTGACGTCCAGACCCGTGAACGTGACCAGGTCACCGTTGACGCTCTCTGCGTACGGTTGAACCAGGTCCCACAGGCCGTCGCTGGTGCGCAGCTCAAGCGCGTGAGCATTGTTCTGCTCTGCGGGTTCGAGGACTTGATGCTGGGGCGACAGGTCGAACGATGCGTCGTCCACGTGTTGTCCGCCTCCGTTAGTGGGCGGGTCGACGAAATAGGCTTGTCCAACCGCGTTCTGAGAGGCAGCATCAGATCGTGTACGCAGTTGTCGCGAGGGATAATGCAATAGAACCTACCATAGGCTCGTACATGTGCGACAGCAAGTTCTCGAGATCGGGAGAGAACGGCCAGTCGATTGCCGCTGGCTCACAAAGCGAATGCGCGCTCGAAGAGGACAGCGTCAAGTCGCGCTCGCTGGCGACGGTGTTGATGGTGATAAGCGGGCCGTATGAGTTGCTCCAGGATCGACCGGTCCAGGTGCCAGTGCCGTCGCCGCTTGCTTGAGCCTCCGCCCCTGCGGAGGCACCGATGCTGGTGTCGGGCGGGAGGGTTTTCTCGTCTGCAGAGTGCCCAGAGATGTTGGGTTGTACTACCGTATAGGACGTGGTGGTGGAGTCGGCGGCGACGTGGTTGGTGGTACGGTGAAGTCGCCTGAAGGCCTTCAGTACACCAGGCGACTCCTGGTAGTCTGCGCGGGTAGCACGCTCATCCTCCGTCTCCGGGTGGCACAAGAAGGGGTTGAAGTACTCCATCGCGCTGGTGAGAGGGGAAGGAATGAGCGGAGTGAGAACGCGAACGCCACGCGTTTATGTACTCCGCCCGGTAGGACCACCGTGGCGGTGGGACGCCCACGGGGGACAGACAATGGAAAGAAGCTAGAAAAAACTCTATCACGCGATGTAGCACGCATAATGAGTGCTCACACGTGTACTCCCTGGTCGAATACAGTAGGTACAAATATTCGGTACGATCTGAATAGTCCCGCACCGCGTCTTCAACGAAACCCCTACTTGTGGCCACACAGTAGTTAGTGATTGCACTCGAATTATATGAAGACCCTGTAAGCCATGGACAAGCATGTTCGGATGCGATGAATTCTTGCCAACCCGGCTTGCAACACCGCCACACGTGGCACTCGCGTCACGTGATGACTCACTCGCAGCGTATTTTACTAGCCCTGCTTAGGACGCGAAGATATTCTTATACGGTCCATGAGCGTGTGTAGGACAAGAAGAGCTTGTGCAGGTAAGTTACTCAAAGCTTAGAATTGGAGCCGATGCTACCACTTCCGTCCTTTGTCCCGGTCGGCCTTCTCCGCAACTTGACCTCAGCCTCCCAAACGTCCTGGCAATCGTCCTTCTTGATCTACGCTTGGTCATGCCACTCGAGGTGACACTGTTTCCTGTATATACCGGCTGGCTCGAGGCGTCAAGGGTCCAAGTGCGTGCTACGTGTGTTATACTGATCCTTTGTCCTCGTATCGCAGGATGGATCGCTTCGCTTCAGGCCCAGGATACCATACCACTTCCACCGCTGCTCGCTCTCGCACTCTCATAGGCGAAGAATCATAGGCGAAGAAGAAACTCTACATTCCCAGGATATCGCGCTATCTATTCATACATCAGGTCCTCGTCGTCGAGCTCTTCGTCGAACTCTGCATCGCGGTCCGTCAACCAGCCATCACCGTCTTCGGGCCCATACTTCTCCTCCTCGGCGCCTTGCTGCTCCGATGCAGACCCTGCCTGCGCTGCTTCAACCAGGAGTGCCGCGTACCATGTCACAAGCGCCGCCCGCAGACGACCGCAAATCTGCGGGTACTCAAACCTTGGCGCGAGTGCTGGTTCCTTCAGAAGCAGGAACGTCCCGATGACTGCGACATCCACGATTTCGTCCGTAGTCTCGTCCTTCGTGCACCGCATCTTCACGGCGACGCTGCACGGCGGGTTCTTCTCCCTCTGTTTGTCGGACCCGCCAAACATGTGGGTTCCGTATCGGTCGCCCCGTTTGCGCGCGCCTGGCTTGAAGACGTTCTGGAAGGAGTTTCCGCATTGAAGGAAGCAGGCGTGTTTGGCGCGTCTGGTGTCCAGCAGACCGGGCGTCGGCGTCGGGAGCCCTGAGGGAAGCGGCGGCAGCGCGACGGGAAGTGGGTTGGTATGCTGTATTTGGACGGAGGATCCAGACGAGGCGACGATCGACTGCGACAATGGAGTCGATACGGTACGCGGGACGGAGGGACCTGCTGAACGATTTCTCGTCAGCTCTGTTCCCTGCGGCAGCGTGATGAACGCACGTGTTGTTCCTCCCCGGTGCGCTGCGAATGAATGTCCTGATCGGGTGACGCGCCTATTCGATACGTCCGTCTCTTCGCGAGGGCCAGCGCTCCCGCTATCGGAGATACGGGATGAGGCTGGAGTCGAGGAAGAGTAGAGTATTGCATGCGCATGCACCGCGAAGGCCGGCGAAGGAGATGGAGGGTTGTCGGACGGTGGTGGCGTCTTAAAGCGCGGACGCTTCGAAAAGGGAGTAGCTGGTGGCGATCGCACGCGCATGGGAGGAGTGGCGCGACTGGGGGGCACAAGCATACGCATAGTTGGAGTGTCAGGTATCGCGAACGTGAAGGGGTATTGAGTGAGATCGACTGTTGGGAGAGGCAATGTAAAGTCGTCGATGTGGTGGACGGCATCCCGAAAAACCAAACCACGACTTGGGTACGGCGCAAGTGGCCTGAGCTGTGTGACGCCGGATGCAGTCATCTACAGGTATTTACACAGTAAGCGGGCTGATGAAGTTAGATGTGAAGAGAGAGTTGACTTACATTCATGGTAATAGGGAAGACGTCGTCGTCCTCGAGGAAGGATGCGTCTCTCTTCATGCTCCCTATCTGGGCCTGTTGGTTGCGGTAGGTGCTGACCAGTTGATATGCGCGGTTGGCCTCTTCGAGAGCACGCGTAAAGGCAAAGGTGTTCTGGGCAGAGTCGGCCATATTGAAATATCAAGATCAAGTTGATGTCATGGATGAAGCTCCGTGACACATTGCAGATATAAAGGTCTGCTCCCCGTGGTTGCGGTCTGTGTCCGGAGTCCGCTGAAACAACGGACAATGAGCAGACGGCGCTTCAGGAACAGACCAGCGCTTCAACGAGCGTACAGCCCCGTACGTGGTTGGATAGTACAATCTTGCATTGTCGTCGCTTTACCGTGACCTTCTGGCGATGAAAACTCTCAACGGAGACGTCTGCGGTTCGCTGTGGCTGTCGTCTTTTGCGATCGGCACACCCAGATCCATGATACTGGTGAGCGAGCCTGATTCGAGAAATTGCAGAGGGGAGAGTGTTGAACGTTGAGCGACGGACGTTCCTGAGCTGTTCCTGAGTTACGCGGGACTAATCTCACGTGGCGATACTAGCCGTCACGTGATGATCAGCATTCTTGCCTCTGCTAAACGAACCTGGAGAGGAGAAAAACCTGCGCCGAATGTATCTATTTGGATTGACTTTGAGCTATGCGGACTGCAGCTGAGACAACTGAGGAAGTGCATGTAGAGCCTCTAAGTCGCCCACCGGGCCGGAAATGGCCGCTTCGCTCTCTGCTTTGTAACATTACTCTGGCCTGCCACATCATGCGCATACTCGCATTGCACGGGTATGCAACCGCCAATTACTAGAAAGTTAACTGATAGTACACAAGCTATACGCAGAATTCCCATATCTTCTCAAAACGCGTTCGCTGCCACGTTCCACCATCTCCATCTCTTGGTTGCCTGAGACTCGTTTAACCCCACAGCTAGGTGCGATCCGTAAAGCGTGTGGCAAGGAATGCGAATTCGGTTGGTTACCCCTCATATTTCGCATGATGGTCGTTAAGATGAACCGTGCGGATGGGATTCAGTATTTCTTGACGGCCCGCACGTCCTCACGCTCGCCGACGTGAACTTCGGCAACATGGACGTCCAGGAGACGCAGCCGGAACCCACAGACCCCGAGCTCATTCCTCGAGCCTGGTGGCGCTCTGACGAGGCGGGTACCAAGTATCGTGGGCTCGAAGAGAGTCTGCTATACCTGCGTGACCATCTCGTGAAGGAGAAGTACAATGTGTGTGTATAACATTTCGCATATGCCTTGCTTAATATTGTGTAGGGTGTCTTTGGGTTCAGCCAGGGAGCGACTATGGCAGCATTGCTGGCTGCAGTCGTGCGTTGACAGTCCTTCGAGCACTCTAACGTCCACAATTCATATCGCACCTCGCCAGCTCGAGCGCCCAGCATTAGCGGCAAAATACAACCTTCTTACTGACGGTCAGATGTCACACCCACCGTTGTGCGTCTCCGCCTGCTTGCCCTCCGGCAGTCTGACAAGGCGTCTGTAGCGAATTCTGCGTCGTCGTCGCCGGCTTCATACCGCGCGATCCGTCACTCGCTGGAATCTTCACAGAGGCATCAGTAGACGGTCCAGCAGGCCTTCACACTCGCTCCTTGCACATCATCGGCGCGACTGACATCCTCGTCACGCCCGAACGCTCGCAGCCGCTAATTGACGCGAGTACGAAAGCTCGGGTGGAACAACATCTCGGTGGTACGTCCCGCAGGCGCGACGATCCACGTGTTCGCTCATCGTTTGTGCCAGGACACTTTGTGCCCGCCACAGGCCCGTGGCGCACCTTCTTCAAGGCCTACCTGAACGCAAAATCTGACGACGAAGCGGCCGCCGTGCCATCTCCCTCCTCGACCAATTCAGGGACAAGTACACCCGTGACTTCTGCTCTCTGAGTTCCATGCCTGTCCATTATGATACTTTTGCTGTACTATGTATACAGATCCCGGATACAGTAAATAGATGCGAGGAGAAGCGCGACAGCAATGACAACAGAGTCAATCCGGACGACTCTAGAAATCCCTGCGAGACTTCTTGGCAAAAGGCACATTGCCCGCCCGCCCCTCCCGGAACTCGCGGCCCTTGCGCTTCTTGCTCTCCTTCTTGACCTCACTGTGTTGCGCCTTGCGCCTTGCCGCGCGCTCCGGGTCCGTCGCAACCTAAGCAGAGAGGTACACGGGTCAGCCTTTTGACCAACACCGCGCGCGAAAGCGAGAGAGAACGCACCATGAGTGCCTTCGCCTCCTTGCGGTCGCGTCGCACGGCCATGGCCTTATTTCGCAGACGCGAGTAAACCTCGGTAAACGCGGTCGTGCCGACTTGCTTCTGCACGAGGTCCTGCACCTCAGCCGCAAGCGTCTTCAATGCATCTGCAAGAGTGACGCCTCAGATGTGCCGAAAAAAAAGAAGCGGGAATGGAGAACGCACCCATCGACGGGTCCGCAATGGTGTCCTCGTCGAGCACGCGCTGCACGGGCGCAAGGATGTGTAGAAGGAAGCGCGCCGTCTGAGCGGGCTCCATGTGGCTCGCCATCGCCGCGAAAAACTTCATCGCGCTTGCGGGCTGTTCGGTCCAGTTTTCCTTGAGGACGGACGGAGTCGAGTGAGCGAGTGGGTACAAGATCATATCAGGATACGTACCGCTGTGGACGTGCGACTGCGCCGCGCAACGACAGCGCCGCGGGCTTGATGTGAGAGGCGGGAGAAAAGCCAATTGAGCTGGCCTGTAGGGCGTGCCTGCTCCGCCTTCTCCTTCGCATCTGCCCCTTCCCCTTCCCCATCCTCGTCATCTCCTTTCTCTTCCTCCTCCTCGTCGCTCTGGTCCGCGTCCGCGTCGTCTTTGGTGTCCGCGGCTTCGGAAATATGGCAATAGCACTTGGCAATATACACCAAGTTCTTCGTAACCTGCACGCTAAGCTGCGCATCTAGCGTTTCGCCGCGCAGCTGCAGACAACTTTTGCGCGCAACCTCCGCCATCCCGCTTGCTGACAGAGGATGACTCTCTGGCAGACGCGCGTTCGGCGCTATTGGTGGTTGCGTCGCGAAAAGCACTCCCAGGAGCCTCGCAGACGCAGTACGCACCCAGGCGTGCGGGAAGAGGAGCAGCTCCACGACGGATGACCAAGGAACTTTCTCCGATGAGGGCGTGAACGCAGGGAAAGTGCGGAGGAGCTTGGCGAGTACGGTGAGAAGCTGGTACGGTAGCTGCCAGTCAAGGTCGACGAGAGAGTCGGGCGAAGTCTCTGCCTCGGCCAACCGCTCGGCCTGTCCGTCGATACCCGAGCGCAAGACACTCGAGATAAGCGGGACGTACATAGACGCGTCCTCCTTGAGCGTATCGATGACAACGCCGAGAACCTGAATTGAAACGCGGACGAGCTGCGGCTTCGTGCTCTGGGTGGACCAAGACTGCAAGAGGGTGACAAGTTCCGATCGCCGCTGCTCGTCGAGCACCTGGAAAAGCGTCTTGACGAGCTGCGCTGCCATCTCGCGGCAGGTCGGCGAGTCGTCGTTCGCCATGACCATCACGAGCGCTACGAAGAATAGCGTCGCATACTCGTTCATGAGCGCCGGGTCGAACTTTGCAAGGACGGCGCCGAGTAGCTCCATTACGGACTTGCGACCGCTTTCGAAGACGTACGACAAGTTCTTCGCGAGGAAATTCATCTGCTTCTGAAGGCGCCCCTTGCCCTGCGGGTAATCGAGGTAGAACTGCAACAGGACGCCGCGGCAAAGCTCCTGCACCTGAGGCGACTGGCTGGTGACCATGACTTGTGCGACGCGGTCCATCATGTCGTAGATTTCCGGGACGATGAACTTGCGCGATACGATGGCGCGGAGGATGGCGAATACAGACGCTTGGCGCTCGTGTTCCTCGAGGTCCGGACCAAGGAGGTCAAGGAGGAAGGTCAGATCATTTTCCTTGACTTGTGAAGACGTTCTGTCGCGCATAACGGTCGCCAGCGTTTTCAGAGCGGTCTGTGCCACTTCTGACTCCGTCGTCCCGCCCTGCTTGATTATATCAAGCATCTGACGTACGAAGACAGGAAGCGCCTTGTCGACATTCTTCAGCGGATACTTGACGACGGCAGCAGCGGCTTTCAGTGCGAGAACCAAGACATTCGCGTTCCGCGAGTAGAGTGTGTTGCCGATAACGTTGACCATCGGTTCGAGGCGCGAGACAGTATCCGTGTCTTGCAGGTTGAACTTGCTTCGACGCGCTGCAGTAACGAAAACATCAAGACCGAGAGCAGTGAAGCTAATAGAGCGTCAGGAGAATGTCGATAACGATGAACAGAATAGCGTACCGATGCGAGTTATTGACATAGTGGCTGGTCGGTGCATCCGCGGTACGCTTTATCTTCACCTCGACGTCACGGTGGATCTTGTCGCGCTTCTTCGATGGCTCGGCCGTCTGGGTCAGGAACTTCGCATTCTGACTGACGAGCGTATGGCACATCACGAGCAGCTCAGCCGGGTTGAGTCTGGGGTTGCTGTTCAGCCCGCTGGCAACCCGACGGAGGACGTCGTCGACCTGCGCCATGACCTTGGCAGACTCGGTCTCCTCCATGATGGTACGGACGGGAAGCAGGAGCGCCGCAAGCTTGGCCGGTGACACACATTTCGACACGAGAGCGAAAGTGTCGAGACCGCGCGAGCTGGACCCGCGGACCTCCTTGAGCTTCGTCTTGAAATCCTCCGACAGAACGTCCTTGCCGGATTGGCCGAAGATGACTTCCGCGGCGACGTGCACTATATCAGCGACAGCCGCGTCGAGGTCCGAGAACTGCTCAGGCGCGTTCGTGGTGACATGGACGAGGATGGCGTGAGTGACGAAGGCGAGGATGTGCAGATGTGGGCCACGAAGTAGCGCCCCTCGCAACTGCTTCATGGTCTCGGCGAGATATTCCGGACCAAGCATGACGACGATCTTGCAGAGTGTCTCCCGCGTAAGGTCTCGAGTATCCTGCGACTTGCTACGGAATATTTGGCTGACGACCGTGAGGAGGCGGGACACTTGTGGTCGACGCTGCGCCTCGGGAAGGAACAGTGCGATGCGCACGATACCGATGGTGATGGGGATGCGCAAACCGTCCTCGGTGTCTTCGCGATTCTCCAGGATGTTGAGCAAGCTAGGTAAAAGCTTGACGGAGACGGCATCCATGATCCTCGAGTCTGCCTTCCAGATCTCCGCAGGCGCTTCGTCTTCCTCTGCATCGTCGCCGGGAGCTTGACGCGTCTCCGCCTCACCAACCGGGGCCTCCATCGGGAAGTGGAAGTTGTCTAGAACCGCGACGAGAGCGCGTACGAGCGGCTTGACGGGAACTTTCTCCTTCGGCTCCTTGATCAACTTCTGATACTGCTGAACCAGGGCGTAATACGAGACCCAGCTGAGGTGCTTGGCGACAATCCCGGTCGTTGTGATGGCCTCGTTAACGAGAAGATGGTCCGTCGTCCCAGAGTTGTAGATGGGATGACCGAGGAGGGGGAGGAAGATCTGCGCGAGCGTCGCGTTTGCCACAGCTCCCGTCTCCACATACTCGCTCAACCTGCGTAAAGCACGGGAGCGGCGATGGATTTGGATATGACAGATATTGTTGAAGAAATTGGCCTCCTCATCGCCTCCAGCGAGTAAGCCGCGCATTTCCTTGAGCGACGCGACGTTGTCGCATTTCTCGACTCCGTACGCGATGACACCGAGGACCTCCGCGCGCACCATCTCGCTCTGAGACCGAAGCGAGCGCTTGAGCGCAGGATACACAACGCGGGTGAAGAGGAGAAGGATCTCCTGCTCGTTGGACGCCACTCGGTCGATGAAGCGCCTCAGGCCGTACGCGGAATTCTGTCGTAAGGAAAGTTCCTCCGTGTCCTGGATGAAGAACAAGAGGTTGTGGAAGATGGGTAACCATTCATGTGCGCTAAGTTGGTCGTGCAACTCCTCGTTGAGCATCTTGTACGCGCCCAGACGCGCTTCGAAGTCCGGCTCCTCCGTGCGCTTGACGGAGAACGCATTGAGCGCGACGATAAGCTGCGCGACTTGCGCCGCCCGCTCGCTAATGTCTGCCTGAGAAAGGCGTTGGAACGCAGCAGCGGCGGCGGTCCTTGCAGTGCGAAGACGCAACGACGAAAACAAGCCCGCGAACAGCTCGTACATCTTCAGGTAGGCGGCGCTGGATCGGTCACCCAGGTCCGGCACGAGCGGGACAAGCTCGACACAGATCTTGAGCAGGTCAGTCTTGACCTTTTCTCCCACCACGCGCGGCGGCCGCTTCAACAGCGGCGCGAAGAGGTTGAGTAGCGTCGACGCTTGTTGCGGGTCCTTGACATGTTGCGCAACGCGGGACAAGATCGAAATCTGCCGTTGCGCGAGATCGTTGAGCGTTCCCTTGGCCGAACTACGCGTGACGAGGATCGAGAGGTTGGCGAGCAAGGCACCGACATGGGGGACGAGCACCCTCTGCGCAACTTCTTCGCTTTCGGGATCCGCGCTCATGTCGAGGATGCGGTCCGCAACGTCGAGCACGCGGGCTATGACGGTGGGCTTGACGCTCGCCGCGCCGAGTAGGTCGTACATCTTGGGGAGGACGCGGTCGTCGAAGTCCACGAGGAAGAAGATCGTCTCGGGCTGCTCCGTCCACGTGACAAACATCTGCAGCAGCGCAGACGGCGCCTGCGTATTCTCGCGGTCGAGTAAGGGAAGTCGGGGAGAGATAAACGAGGCGAATGCGAAGCGGAGGTACGGGGCAAAGTCGAACGTCTGCGCAGGGAAGCGGAAGAACGTCGCGAGACGCTTGAGGCCAGCCTGGCGGACTGCACGGAGGGCGCCAAGGCTACTATCGTCCGCGACCTCCTCTTTCTCTTCCTCCTCCTCTTTGTCGTCCTCTGCATTGGCGGTCTTCACGGAATCATCGATCTTCCTCTGCGCGGCGTCGACGAAGCGCACAGTAGCAGTGACCAGGCGGTCCCAGTAGCGTCCAGTCGAGCTACCAAGACTCTGCAGCACGTCCCCAAGCATAGCAAGAAAGCCGAGCTGCTGCTTCTCGCCAGCCTTCAGATCCCCATCCGCGTCGAGGGAAAGCTCTCCAAACGGCTGCAGCATCAAGTCCACCAGCACCCCAAGCGCCCGCTCCCCGCTGGCACCAAGTAGCGTCAACGCCGCCGCACGCCGTTCCTTCCCCGCGCGGCGCTCCGTCATAAGCCCATAACACACCCGCACCATCACCTCCTCCGCCTGCGCATCAAGACCCATCTCGCCCACACTACTCGCCATACTCGCCATCTCATCCCTCCACTTCGTCTCATCCAACAACCCTCTCAAATTATCCTCCACCCGCGCGATTCCGGGATACCCAAACTTCATCACGCACGCCAGCGCGTCCTTCTGCAGCGCGCGGTCCGGATGCGCGAGGAGGGCGAGGTAGGCGGTGTACAGCTCCGCAGAACGGTACAGCGCTTTCGGGTTGGCGAATTTGGAGAAGAGGGAGAGCCATGGGCCGAGTTTCGATTTCGTCCCCGCTGAGAGGAGGGAGAGGAATTTGGGCGCGAGGAGACGCGAGTGTTTCTCCGCGAGGGAGGGGAGGACCGTCAGAACGCGCAGGAGCTGGATCTCGTAGTTCGCGCTGTCGAGCCGGTCCGTCGTGCGTCGTGCCTTAGGGAAAAGGGAAAGTAACACATTGTCAGATCCAAACCCAGGCGTGGAGTAGAAAGGAAACGCACCTTCTGCAAATCCACTTTCGCCGCGACTTCATAACTCTCCCACCGCCTTACGCACGCATCGAGCGCAAAAGCCGTCGGATCGCGCCACGTCCGCTCCGTCTCCTTCTCCATCTCCTCCACCTCCTCCGCAGCATCTTCTCCCGCAACCGCAACGTCCTCAGGAGGACTATCCAACTGCGCCCATACAGCCTCCCAAACGTCCTCTGAGAACCGACTCGCGAGCTCCGCGAGTGCTTTGACAGTCGGCTCCCATATCGGGCGCAGGTTCACTTTCAGCTGGCCTGTACAGAGGCAGAGGATCGCGTTAGCAACGTGGCGCTTGAGGGACGCAGAATGATAAGAGCATACCGAGCATCCAGGCAAGTGCGACGCGTAGGGAAGTCTCCCCGACAAGGGAAGGCAGCTTCGTAACGCGCACCGCCCGCCCGCGCGAGCCGGAAACGTCCAGCGGCTCGTTCTCTGCAGCGAGCATGTGTCGCTGTACTGCGTCGGCGGGGAGGAGTCGTAGCGCCGCGAGACGGAGTCGACGTTTATGCGAGCGGAGGGCATCGGACAAGTCCACAGTCCTGCCCACAGTCCTCAGTACCGGCGGAAGAGGAGGCGGGAAAGAGGACGTACGGTGCAGTAGCTCCACACGCCTCAAGTAACGTCGCGAGACCGTCCATAGTCCATTCATCCCGCATCCATCGGCTGCCGTTCCCATCCTGACACAAGACAACACCCGCCCACCGCTTCACGTCGTCCGCGCGTCCGTCGTACTCACTGCGTCCGAGAGCACAGAGTACAGCGCCCAAAGTCCATCCGTCAGCTTCATCATCATCCAGCAACGCGTCCACCCGACGCGCGAGGTGCGGAGCGAGACGAGCAAGGATTGGTGTAAGCTTGAGGACGGTCGGGAGGTCCAACTGATCACAATTCCGCTCGACGTATGAGCCGACTGTATCCCAGAACCCGGTGTCGCTCGAGCTCGGGGACCGGTCGGACAGGTCGGCGAGGACGGAAAGGGCTAAATGCTTTGCTTCGTCTGTGGGTGCGGTGAAGAGATCCTGCACGCGTCTGCGACCCTCTGCGTCAATTTCGTCTTTGGGGCTAAGGGAGTATGGAGAGAGCGCACTTTGTGAATATACCTAACGCGACGCCTTTCCAACCCGTCCACCCTGTTACAGCAGCGCAGACGCGCAGACCATGTGCTACGTCGTGGTTAAACGACGATTCGAGCACCGGACGCGCAACCGCATTGAAAGCCGACATATCAGACGCGAGAACAAGCGCACTGGCAAGCTTGACGTTCGAGGCCGCGAGTCCGGTATTAACGAGTGCGACAAGCTGTTCCTCTACATGATGCTATTCGTCAGTAGTTGTTGCCGGGAAGATGTTACGCACTTGTCCACCGACTGCCTTTGCGCACGCCAACAGCCCAAGCGACGACGTCCACGTTTTGGGTGCTGGCGGCGTGTTCGATCAATGCATCTGCAATAGGCGCAAAGCCGCTCGGCTTGACGACGACGCCGTCCCTGAGCAATGGGGTGTCGCAATAATGCGTGAGCGCTGTGACGAGGCGACGGAGAAGCTTGAACAGCGCGTCGAACGGCGATGTAGAATAGATGTCTAGGAGCTGCGTTACGAGCGTTGGCGCGGAGGTGTGCAAGCTCGTCGATACGCTCTACACGGCGATGAGTAAAACGGGAGACAATGGGCGAGATGGCACACCTGGCAGGCACAGCAGAAGGCATGCGCGACGACATCGTCCTCGATATCCTCCAGGGTAACTCGGATAGCGGGAGCCTTCAATTTGCGCAGCACTGCGGCCCAGACTTCCGCGCCTGCCGCCTGGACTTCTGGGTTGCATCTGCGCAGGACGGCGAGCAGCGCGGCGTACGCTCCTTGAACCATGTCTGCTGTAAGCAGCAGACGAAACATGGACGTCAACGCCGCGAGTGCCGCAGTGAGCGCGCGCGGGGAGACGTGGTTGCGGGGCAGGACGGCGAGGAGGGTGCTGAGCAGAACGTCAAAGTGCTTTTGGAGCGCACTGCGCAGGTCGTGCAGCAGCGCGGGCAGGAGCTCGAGCAAGACGGCGAGCCCGTCGTCCTCCTTCTCGCTGTCCGACACGGCGGTGACCCATGCGTCCACGACGTCGTCCACGTGGAGCAAGAGCAACGACAGCGAGCGGGACTTGTCGAGAACGCGCGAGACGAATGTGACAAAAGTCGGCGACAGGTTCACTTGGACGACCCGTTCGATTTGCGCGTGGAGATGCGTCGAGTTGTCCTAACTAGAGTCAGTACTGGGAGTAAGAGTTTGTACAGAATACAGACCTCCAGGTCATCGTCCAGACTCGTCGCCTTTACAGCGCTGGGAAGGTGAACATCTTGCAACGCGCTTTTGTACGATTGATGCTACGACTAATCAGCCAGTGAACCCTCACAATACGCGTAGAACCCACCCTGAACCGTTTACGCGGTGGCTCGAGCGCGCTGGTTTCTTCGGGATCCATCCTGCGCGAAAGCAAAAAGCAGAACGAAGTCCGGAAGCGCCCGCCACCGGAAGCAGAGGGACGAAGTCGTCAAAAATGTCGAAACTCGCAAATTGCAGGTTCAGCACGTTCAGTCATAGAAAGACCCAGGTTGGACGACCAGTGTAGGCCAACAGATGTGTATCAGGAACGACTCTCTCACTCTCCCCGAAACGAGCATTTGCCACAGCAGATGATCCAACCAGTCGACCAGCGAGCGAGCGAGACAAGTCCTCGTCACAATATCTGAAGGCCCAAAGTATTGAGTACCTCATATTGATGCTTGCTAGATAACTACGTGTTGAGTAATACAAGGAACTCATGCATCACGTGACGTCGCGCTGACTTACTTATACACTACACCGTTGGAAGCACACTGAGCAGAATGCTAGTGCTCTCAAATCTGTTGTCCAGGCATAACATATAGCTTACCGTATAAGCGGAACACGTGCGGTCAGTGGCATCAGTGGGAACTCGAGCATTAGTAGCCCCCGCGCCGGTTGAACGTTCACCGTCGAGGCGGAGGTCTCAATCGAGACATTGTATCCCCAGTCATAGTCAAACGTGAGGGCCACAGTAGTTTACCGGCTGCAATGAGACAACGTGCGGGTGTTGTACACTCTTTGAAGCGCCGGCGCGGTCTGTTCAAGTTCCTGCCAGTGAAGCGCCCTCTGCTCATTGTTCGTTGTTCCAGCGCAATACGGACACGGACCGCAACCACGAAGTGGAGAGCTATAAGTTCTCGGTGCGTTTCTTGCAATCTCATAATCTCATGATCGTAATGGCCGACTCTGATCAGAACACCTCTACTTTTACACGCGCTCTCGCGGAGGCCGGAGCACGTCAGCAGCAACAGTTCCAAGCAAACAGACCCTTTGGTACAGGGAAGAGAAATGCATCCTTCCTCGAGGAGGACGACGATATCTTCCCTTTAACGATACATGTACGTCCTCTCACATGTCCGCTCGCATCGGATCTTTGGCTCACAAGATTCTGATATAGCTTACCTCAACTGGAGTATCGCAATTGAGGCCTATAGCTCCGTATCCGGCTCGTGGCCACTACGGTTCGGGTTCCGCGGTGTTCCGGCACGCCACTCCCAACGACTTCTTGGCATTGCCTCTCCCAACCGTCGATCTTACGCAGTACCCATTCACATGGACAATTCCTGGGGCTCCTACGATGCCCATGCCCCCCAGCTCGTGTCGAGCCACTACCAACTTCCGCTCACGCTCGCCACCAACCACTCCCTATGTGAAGCGTCAGCGCTTCAATACGCCACCGCCGTTCAACGTCATGCGCTCTCTCAGTCCGTATCCCAGTCCGCTCTTTACGCCTCAGCCCGCCAGCATCTCCCCTCAGGCAGGGAGCGCTGACTCTACGACTCCGTCGAGCAGGCGCGTCACACGATCAGGACGCTCATTCGCCCACCCATGGCACGGAGATACACGTACGTTCGACCTTCCTCCACTGCACCGTGTCGTGTCGTGCTAACATGAATGCGTGCAGCAAGTCCCTCCGCCTCCGTCCCGCGCGCCTCCGTCCAGACCCACAGTTACAGTCCCTCCCCACTGGCGCTTCCCATCACACTCCCAGCCCTCCCCGCAGGCCTACCAACACCCACACCCGGCCTCCCAGACGTCCTCTCAGAGCCGCACGCATGCGTCCTCCAATAGACATCTTGGGAAATCCCAACGTGTGTGTTTACACGTTGGGATCAAAAATCGGATCCATATTTCGGATCGACGCCGTGCAACCACATCTCAGACTATATGTCTCCGACAGCTGTATATTCGTTTAGTCTTTAGGGACAATGGTTTACATGGCCGTGCGTGCTTCTGCAGCGGCTGCAGCAGTGCACGGAAGCCGCCGAGATTCGGATGTTTTCGCCGACGCTCGCCCGAGCGCTACAGAGCGAACACAGGGGAGTTTGATCCCTCTTCAAAGCGAGGATGGTTTGCGTCATATATCTGTAGGTGCTTGCACAAAATGTGAAGAAAAATATCACCCGAAATATCGATCCGATTTTTCGTTCCCAACGTGTGGCCGGCCGTTCCCAAGGTGTCTAATGCTCCACCTCATTCAACGGCGTCTTCAAACCCGGCGCGCGCCCGCGCGGCGATCGTTACAAAACGCACATGTTCGGTTCCGGGAAGAAGAACCCTCCGTGCAGCGTCGCAGTACAGATGGGGTGCACCAAAGACAAGAGCAGAGGTATGAATGTTGAGGTCGTGGGGACGTTTTTGCTACACAAGGAACCGGGACTCGCGCCGACGTTTGAGTACGCGCAGATTTGTGGTGATTTGAGGGAGGCGCTTGTGGTGTGGTACGCGGGACTCGTGGCACAGGCAGAGTCGGGGAGCGGCGAGCAGGAGGGGGAGGCCGATGAAGGGCTGACGGATCGGGACGCGGAGTACGACGAAGAGTTCGATGACGAGGACTTGATGTACGAGTAGGTAGCGCGATGTTCTGGGAATGCACAGTTTCTTCTTCTCTTAACAATAGACGGAGGGTGCGAGAGCGAGCAGCGGTGGAAGTGGAAAAGTATACTGGGCCTGAACCGGAGCAGTATAAGTCCATCCTGCAGACTGCTATGCGAGGACAGAGGATCAGTACTCCAATACCGTAGCGCGGACCCAAGACCATGACGCCTCGAGTCATCCAGTACGATGGCCGTCTGAAGCTGGCCACGGCTCAAGTGGCGATGGTACGAGCATTAACTGAGAATAAAGAAAATGAGGTTTACTGCGATATAATGGCCGTATTCAATCGCGCCATCAACACGCGGGATATATAAGATAGGTATTGTCGCCATTAGTCGAGCGTGAGTATAGTCCGAGGAGAACGACAGCCAGACAGCTCAGCTGGAGGGAGACAAGTTGCGGAGAAGGCCGACTGTGATAAAGGAGGGAAGTGGTCAAGTACCGACATCGGTAGCTGTACTCACTTGTTCTGGGAAGTGTACACGTGCATGATAGCTTGCACGTATCCTAGAGGAGCACCCGAAAATACACTGCAAACAGGTCGTCACGTGACGCTTGTGACACGTGCGGCTCCTTGATAGCCCGATTGCGAAGAATTCATCGCGTCATATCAAAATGTAGGCGTGCTTGGATCCTAAATTCCTAATGTTCTGAGCGTAATGACTTTCACTGCGTGGCCCCCATAAGGGGCCTCGTTAAAGTGAGCAACGCGAGACTTCTCACTCTGAACACTTGTACTTTTTGGCGAGAGAAGCACACACGTGAACCACCATCGCATCGCATCTTCCATGAAGACTTATCAGCCCAATCGTCAGCTACGTTTATTGTCTAGATCTGTAGTGTGTAGGTGTCACACCGCCACGGTGGTCCTTCCCGGCGCGGAGTATAACAACCGCGTGGCGTTCGCGTTCTCACTCCGCTCATTTCTTCCCCTCTCACCAGCGCGATGGAGTACTTCAACCCCTTCTTGTGCCACCCGGAGACACGTGATGAGCGCGCTTCGCAGGCGGATTACCAGGAGCCACCTGCCGTGCTCGAGGCCTTCAAGCGCCTCCATGGCATCCTCAACCACATCGACACGGACACAACCACCATAGCCAGTGTCTCCAACGCGCCGCTCCCTCTCCCTTCCACGCTATCCATAGCTACTTCCGAGCACAGCCTCGCACTCCACCTCAGCGCCGCGGGCGACGCACAGGCTCCGACCAACAGCGCGGACACGGGTGCTGGCTGGAGCACCTCAGGCTCATACGCCCTGCCCATCGCAGTCAACACCGTCTCCAGCGAGGGCGAGTACACGCTATCGTCGTTAAGTCCGCAGTCCGCTCGCGAACCATACACCGTCGATTGGCCATTCTCTCCCGACGACACCGCAGCATTTCTATCGCTTTTATACGAGCCAATGGTATGTCATTATTTTGCGTACAAAATGACAGTATCATCTCCATCCTGATGCGCCCTCTCAGATCTCCATGGGGGACCCTCCTCGCGCAACCTGACGCCTCAAATGCTCAGCCTCGACGGTACAGCGCGCGGCAGTCTCGACCTGTCGCATCCCTCGGAGCCGCTCGAGCCTCTATACCAGCCTGAAGCTGGCGTCGTCGAGCTGACGGGCAACGGGGTCCTTGTTCAGCCGTACGGTGAAGATAACGCCCTCGTCGATGCGAGTCGCAGCGACTTCGCTCCATTCTATGTGCCGAACGTCGATGACGACGCCAGAAAACTGCGGGGAACATCCTACCAGCTTGCCATGCAGTCCTACCCAGATCGTGACGAGATTGTCAGTGCAACTTCTCTCGATCCCATCGACGGAGGACGTACCGCGTCGCCGCCAAACTCTAGCGCGCTTTCGCTCTCGCACATCCACGTTCACGTTGGGAGTCACCACGCGGTTCCGTGCCACGACCACCGATGCGACAACGCGCACAACGCTCCCATCGAGCAGGACGGTGCACCGCGTACGTGTTCCTGTCCCTGTACATGCTCAGCTCCTGACGATGTTCGTCCTCGCAGACCCGAATGCGGCCCAGTGGGCCGCAGAGATGCAGTCCGCCTCGCTTGGACCCCATGTCCAAACGAACAATACAATAACACCTACCAACCCGCCGCCGCCGTCGCCAGAGGAACACAACTTGCCCGAGGTTACCGGCCAGTACACGCCGTGCGTATTCTGCACATACAGCGTCCTCACCGAGGTCCGGGGCACGACTGGAACCCGCCGCTGCGACCACTTCAAGCAGCATTACAGCGGCAAGGACGACTGGATTCCGTGCCCCAAGTTGATCGAGCTGGGGGTGACGTGGAGCGTCGACAAGAAGACGATCACCGCGGGGATCGAGAACGTCGGAGGATGGCTCATTGAGCACCACCCAAGCCTGATACTGGAGCATTCGGTGTTCGCTTACGGCCCACTAGGTAGAGACCTGACGCGATGGCTGCGCCAATGGTGGAACATTCTGAGGCTTCGGAGCCCCGCCACTGCGAGCACGTACGTCGAAGGTGCCAAGGAGGAACTGAGGAGGAGGAGGGAAGCGGCGAGGCAGCCGATTGCGCTGTAGAATGTAGATATGATATGACGACGGCAATGTGACGGAGGCTCTTCTCGTACAGATCTGTTATCCAGGACGGACGAACGGGCCACGGGGATAGGTGCGATTGTATCGCTTGCATGAACACGGACCAGCAGACCTAGACAGTGAATGCAAGCAACGTCAGCGTGCCACACACCTCGAACGTTGCAGACCTCGTAGCTACGGGCATGCAGCATCCCCGTGCCACACTATATGGTTACTGAGATGTGCGCTGGATAGAAAAAGTCGAGGAACAGAATCAGCATTCGAGGGTAAAAAAACGTCGTGGAACCCGATACGACGCACAATGGCCTTTATAAAGTGCAGTCCGGGGATCATGAGTAAAAGGTGCGTCGATAATACAATAAGCACAATGATACGACAATGCAGCAAAGGAGACCTGAGCTCCGCACCTGCGTGTCCATGGCGTTTCGCGGCGGGACGTCCATCGCGCCATAGACTCGTATATAAAGTATCGCAGCTTCTTAACATGCGTAAAACCGAGGTATATGCAAGAACATGAGCGTGGTTCGGGAAAGAGAGGACCATGATCGGACTTCGGAAGTGCAAGCCGGTCTTTGGCCCTTACGCTTTCGCTCCAGTATGCGCAGACTGACCAAACGCCTTATTCCACCGCTCGCCCGCACACGTACTCGCTGTGGCACTATGAGCCCTGCGACGCAACTCCCGGACGAGATCTTACTTACCATATTCGAAATGGTCATCGGTGACCCGACAGGCGACACCTGCGGACGATGGTTAGGAGGCGAACTGTTCCCTAGGCCGGCTCGACTGCTCAGCATCGCCAGAGTCTGTCGCTCCTGGCATGGCCCCGCTACTCACGTGCTGTACTCGCGGGTTATTCTGCTGTCGTCTACGCCCTGCGCCCAACTTGCTCGTACTCTCGCCCGCAGGCCGGACCTTATCGACCTCATAGATCATATCTCCCTGCCCTTTTCACCCGACGCCGCGTCGTCGTCATCCTGTCGTCTTCTCCATAGCGCCTTGCGGTTTCGCCCCCTTCGCGTCAGTCCGCTGATTTCACTCCTCAATCGTCTCGACCCCCTGCTGTCATTCAGACGCACAGTCGAGAATATTTTGTCTCGTGCACCGAACTTCCGGTCTGTCGTTGTTCGCTCTTCAGATATATGGCTATTTGCAGCGATCGGTCGTTTACAGCACGTAACGTCGCTGGAGTTGCAGCCACCCAGACACGTCGACGCCGGGCCGTTGTGGACTCCAATTAGCACCCCCCTCGAGCAACTATCCGCTCTTTCTGCCTCTTTGTCGAGCCTCACACTCAGCTGTCAAGTAGTCCTCAACTGGTCGGCTTGCGATATGCCGCAGCTGATCACTCTCCGCCTTCACTCCTGCTACACAAAGTACCAGTGGCTTACAGCTGTCTTGCATAGTGCACGAAGTCTGAAACAGCTGGAGCTGCACGACGTTGAATTCCGCGTCAGCTCCATTCCATTCGTCAGCTCCGTTCCATTCGGCGTCGACTCGGAGAACTCCCTCGAGCAGGTGCTTGACGCTGGTGCCTTTCTCTCGGTGCACAGCCTCAGCATACACCCGTCCTTGCCTGATATGTCCGAGTTCCTCTTCGTCCCAAGAGTGTTCACGTTCATGCCCACGCTCGAGAACCTTCGCATTCTGAAGCTTTCCCGCATCAACATCCCTGATCTCAGCCACACAGCTCCGAACCTGGAAACCATCGTTATCCACAGCACGGAATATACTTCACCATGGAGGGCGCAGATAGTCCAGGACCGACTTGAGTTTGCGGGCGAAATCAAGAGGGCGGCGCAGAGCTGGTTGTTCGATTCGCCCAGGATGCGCAAGATCGTGCTCTGTCCGTATGCTGCTGCCCGCGCACAGGCAGATCTGGAGGTTTTATCTATAGCGTCGTTCCTTCTTGGTGGATTCCTTGCGCGCCTCGCCGTCGAGCTTGTAGTCGATGTAACCTTTTACTCGTAGTCGAGTGGAAATCCCGTCCAGACAGTAGAAGTACAGAATGGTGACTGGTCTAGAGAGCCTGCACAGGGCGCACCGCGCCGGCATCTGACATCTTTCAATTCCCCAGTATGAACGGCAGTTAATGCTGCCAGTGGCACTGAAAAATACAGATGTAAGTCCACAGGAGAATCCACATGAATGCAAGAAATTGCATAAAGAACACAGAATTTCTCTCGGTTCTTGATATGCGGCGCGCAGTCCGCATGCGGACGATATACGGACATCCCATTCATTGAACACGTACTGTATCGGGGCAGAATACGCATGTGGAAGCTTGAACTAGAAGCGTACGAGCAGCCGGCTCTGTAGGAAATTCGACATAATCCTTCTGCAAGGAGGAGTTCGCAGGCGAAACGGCCAACCACGTCTCGATACTCGCCGCCGCCAATGGTCAGACAAAGGCCGACGTACTAGCTGCGCCAATTGACACGACTGTCGCCGCACAGCTGGCTTCGCACCCAGAGGTGTTACAGGCCTACCTCGCCGCGGCAATCGGCACATCGCGTTTCACGCTGTCAACAAGCGCTGTCGGGCTGCGGCATGAACGCCCACATTGCTACTTTTTTAGCTCATTTTGGGTCATGTTTACATGGGAAAGCGCGCAAATGCACCGTTTTAGGTAGCTCCTTTCTAGAGGGAAGTGTGTCAGACCCTGTCCGCTGCGCCGGGATCAAATAGAAACGATTCGGCGCTTGCTGGAGGCGCCCGACCCGTAGTATCCATCTGGGCGTTTGGATCAAACAGACCAATTTCTCCCTAATTCTGTTCTTCCCTCGACTAATCTCAGCGTTTTGTTTGGTGGCATATACATGGAACCGCTTTGGATGCCACATCTCGGCGCTCGGGCGCTTTCAGCGACATGTGTGGCGTCTACTCTCATTTCCGTCCTATACAAACATCTCTCCCTTCAAGCCCTGTGCCTCAGTAGTCTGTGATAGGCGTGATAATGTACAGGGTCCTTATCAACCGTGACAGAGGAGTAGTGGCGTGAACGCGCCCATAAAGTCTCTTCCTTGTCCCTTGATCGCCCCCAGAGCCCGTGTCTCCCCGTTCCATCACAGCGCATCACTGGACTGCTTCCCGTCTACGTCTACGTCGTATATCTAGCAATGGCGGTGAGCATACGATGTCTCACCATGCAATTTCTCAGTTGAGACGTCGGCAGAATTCCATTGAGTCCAATGAGACTTTCAAGTTGCGCAGCGTAGCCACAGCGTCCATCCGGGCGCTTCTTGAACGCTGCGCCATACCCTTGCCAGAACTCGTACATTTCCATGATGGAGGTATAGCAGCCGAGGTGGCCGCTGAGGCGCGCCGTCGTGGAATCCCAATGGACGGATCCAGCACGCTGGCGCCATTCATTCCTGCCGGAGCGACAGTCGTTATGACCGTTTATGCTCACCTTCCCGCCGATCACACACGCACGATCATCGGTCTGCTCACGGCATACTTTCTCTACGTCGAGGACCTGTTCGAGCATGACGTCGGGCGCGTGCAGGACTTTAACTCTCGTTTTGCGCGCGGGGAACCACAGAATGACCCTGCACTCGACGGCTTAGCGCAGTTGCTCCGCGAGCTACCACAGCATTTCCCTCTCATCGCAGCGAACATTATAGTGATGTCGTTTCTCAACTTGTTCACGGGGACGTTGCTCGAACAAGCGACACAAGGCGCATCGGTAAACCCTCATTCCACTATTCTTTGCCTCAGGCAATTCTTCTGACACGCCGCAGCTTTCGCAGGATTCGACCAGATACGCTGTATTTGTACGCGCTCTATCCGGCGTACAGGATGCATATGCGTTCTTCGTCTTCCCCGCGCAACTTCCACTCGAATCATATGTTCAGGCGATTCCGGGTTACAGGTCTGCATGTCCAGATGCGGGAGACCGCTCGCGCAATGAGGGAGCGCGATGCGGCGAACAAGCCGCGCAAGCGCTGGACGGGCATCCAGGGTGTCGGCGAGCAAGAGACAGATATGTTCGTCCCTGAGCCAGATCGAGGCGTACAGCATCTCCGTACTGGCGCCATGCCACGAGCGACACACTCTGACTACGGCGGCCAGATCGCGTGTGGGTGGATACCGCGAGACATGTGCATACAGCGAGTGCGACTTGAAGCCAAAGTGACCGCGTTGCTGTAGGAGACGGAAAACGCGCAGCTGTATCTCCGGCGGGAGCGAGGTTGCGAGGTTGCGTGAGTTATCCCCGAGGCGACGGCGGCACGTGTAGTCGGAAAGAAAGTCCTGGAATCGAACCAGACAGAGATACGAGGCGCAACAGAGACACCAAGCAAGAAACAGAGGGAGTCCGATATACACTAGGCCGCGCCACGCGATGCGAACGATTCTCACGAGGAGTGAAATCGGCAGCAGTAAAAGGGCGGCGAAGAGAGCGAAGAGAAGGAGAGGATTCAACCAGGCTCGCCTCCGTGAACGCATCTGAGGCAGCGCTTCGCAACGAGTGGGACGGTCAGGAACAAGAGGAGTTGTTCGGAGTTCCAAGGCCATTCGGGCCGACACCTTATCCCGCTCGTCGTCTCGACTGTGAGCCAGAAGATTATAATACCCCTCAATACGAAGCTTGCGTAGCATATCGTGAAAATAAGGCTCGAAGATACATCGGCAATGATAATTGCTGGTTGATTACGGTATTTATGCGCGTTGGTGTCGTGGTGCGCGGCCGAACAGTACCTACTAAACTATGGTATGCAAAAAACAACACTGGTCTAACTAACCCTCGCTCATCCGTAAATCCCACACACAAGATGGTATACACCCCCACCAACTCATCAGTTCCACGCGATTTGCGCGAACCGACCAAACACCTCGTTCGTCGCGAGGTTCCCGTACGGCTGGACCATGCTCTGGTCGAACATCGTCGAGCCCGCGAGCTGGTTGAGGACGGTGATGACTGAGCTCTCGATGAAGTCGAGCATGATCACGTCGATGGTGGCGTCGTCAGATACGCCCTCCGGTGCGGGCGATGCGACGAAGTCCGGGTTCTCCTCGAACGGAGCCGGCGCGTGGATCGTGTCATCGCCGACGCCGGGGCATGTCTGAAAAAAAGTTAGAACAAAGGAAAGACTTGCAGGGTTAACAACGCACGTCGGTCGTCACGTATCCGAGAGTAAGGTTCTGGCTCGGCTTCACGTTCAGCGCCTCGCCGCGTCTGTACATATCGCGCGTCCACGCATTGAAGATGGCATCGACGTCCCCGCGCTCGTACGCGCCAACATGCGCACCACGGCGTGCCGTGAGAGAGCGCTTCGACGGGAGACCCGAGCCGTTCAGGCCGTCGACGAGCTTCTTGGCGAGGCCGAGCGGGACGTTGGGCAGGAAGAGGAATTTGTCGTCAAAGGGCGAGACGATGAACTGGTCGTTCACAGTGAACGGTCCCTAAACGCGCAGTGTGAGCGCAGAATAGGGGGAAAGAGGGCGGGCACGCACGCTGAAGAGGTCGAAGCGCTGCGAGCCCGAGTTGGCGAAGACCATACTCGGAATCGACGCGCGCTCCGGGAAGGCAGCCTTGAGCGTCGTCGGCAAGACCTGCGCCATTGTAAGCGACAGACCTGCAAATCTACAAGCAGACCGTGGCGCACGTCGTTGATAAAGAGCGTGACGACAGAGCTCGGGTCAGGGTAGGCGACTCTGTTAAACGACGAGCCGTCAGCGCAAGCAATGTACGACGAGCTTGGCAAACGTACCGGCTCAGGAAGAAATCTTGCGGCGCAGTGCCGAAGGGCACAGACAGGTTGAATTTGGTCGCGACCGCCGCCATCCCCTTGGTAATCTCGGAGCCAAGAGGAGTGTCGAAGAAGAGGTTCGTCGAGTGGAATTTGTATCTGCAACGGGGTAAGAGACACCGAAGGAGAAGCAGACGAAAACGACGTACGTGGCGCGGTTGGGGTCGAGGTAGCGGCGCGAGAACTGGAGCGGCTTGGTGCTTCCCTTCTTGTCCAGGTTCACGCTCATCCACCCACTGACAACATCGTCAGCGGATCGACGTCCAAGAGCAGCACTTGAGACGCACACAGTTTCCATGTAACGTCCAGCCTGGATGCCGACCGCGCGGTCCTCGAAGACAGTGCAGTCGCGGATATGCGAGTGACCGCCGAAGACGACGATTGGGGTCGTCTTGTGCACCGCGCGAATGGCGGAGATGACGACCGGCCAGTTATCCTTCTGCAGAGGCATGTGGCCGGCGAGGAGGAAAAACGCGGGCTCCTCCTGCAACGAGTCTATGAACCATTGCTCCTTGACCATGTCCGCCACGGGCTGGACGATTGTGCCCTCTACCAAGCACACATCGATAAGTATACTGCGAATGAATGAATACGAGAGAGACAAGCGCGCACCGTCGTTGCCAGTGAAGTCAAAGAGGACACCGTACGCGGTGACCTTGCGTCCCAAGAGCGTCTTGAACTTGGCGAAGCGCGAGCCAACGGGTACGGAAGTGGTCGTCCCAGGCACGGTGATGTTGACGTTCGAGGTGAGGTAGCGACCCTTGAGCTTGGGCGCAAAGTTCTTGTGCATGTCGAGCGTGTTGTTGAAGATGTAGAGCTCGTGGTTGCCGATCGCCATAACGTCGTACGGCAGCTTTTCGATGAACTTGTT
>KV426105.1:38527-96460 GCA_001632375.1 Exidia glandulosa HHB12029 | reverse complement strand
GACCAGCCGATCTGGTCGCCGTGCTGGAAGTGCTTGACGAGGTCCTCGGCTTTGGCGAGCTTGCTGAACATGGACGGCCGTCGGACACGCGACCTGAGCGCAGCGCTTACGGTGGCCATGGCTGTAGTTGAGGGAAAAGTGGAGACGAGAGCATGTTTCAGGGCTTATAACGCGGGAGTGAAGTGGCAGAGAACCGCGACCGTGACGCGCATCCGCCCCGATGGGCCTTCGGTGCGTCCTCCATGCACGACCAAACATTCCCTCTCTGCTCCTGACGCGCTCATTCACTTCACTTGATGTCTCCTCTCGCCCCAGCCCACGTCCTCCCTAGAAACGCGTCCCATATCGTTCAACGCGTCCTTTCACTCGTCTCGCGCGTCTCCTCGCGTGCCCGTCCCTGCGCGCTGTGCCCTCAAGCTCAAGTCGTGACCAGCTCTCGTATTGTAAGTTAGGTTTGGCGTTGCAGAATGTCGTCTGACGACTCACACGTCTAGAACGCCTGAACGAGTACGGTCTGCGTGGCGTTGTCCAACGCGCGCGATCCAGCTCGTCAACCTTCAACTCCCTCACACCAAGAATTTTCGCCTTTACGACATCACCAGTGCGTTTATGCCGTCTGATTTTCCTATCAAATCCTTCTTACGAGCTCGCGTTCTGCAGAATCGCGGTCTCTGTGCGCTGCGTAATCGGCGCGCTCGGTCTCGCAACCCACCCAGCGCCGCCGCCGTCGCCGTAACTCCCAATTCTTACGGCGGCGACATCTAGAGACCTGTACCTACCGCGCGCGCTATTTGTCTTGCTGGCGCGGTCGATATTTCCTCGGAGAGGCGCGCTCTCCCGGCCGCCTTCGCCTCAGGTCCCACTCACGCCGCGTGCATTCCAGACGACTTCATCATCGCACTGGGCGATGTCAAATACCCTGTCTCCCGCAGCTTTCAAGTCTCGAGCTTCGCTGCTCGCAACGGCGCGAATGCGCCTTTCCGTGCATCAACACCGCGACACGCTCAGCCCTCGTCCCGTCGCCGTCACTCCCAATTGTGACGACGAAGGCTCACAGTGACTCCTAGGCCTTGCGCGCGCCGTTATTTGCGTTAGCGCCGTCAAGATTTCGACAGTCGCGCGCGATTCGGTGTCTGACCTCACATCGAGACCGAAACGCTCTCCTGACGCTCTACCCGTCGTTGTCACTCCCAGTAGTGACGGCGACGACATATCACTACCTCTATGTGTCTCTCGCTCCCCTCGTTTCCTCTTCCCCGTCGAGATTCCGGCACTCGCGCACGGCGTGCACCGGTCGGCTCGCCGACTCACTTACAGCCCGAACGACGTCTCGGGCATCCGATTCGACTGCACCATCGAACTCTTCGATGTCGAATACTCCTATGAGAGCGTCTTGAATCGGCCGACCTGCCGTGTTCATCGCAGCGCGAGCGCGTCTTTCCGCGCATCGGGCAGCACACCCACCACTGAACCCTTCCGCGCTTCCAGAGCGCCCATTTCGACCCCATAATGCGATTGGGCGTCAGGTTCAATCTCGGAACGCTTCCCCGCCGTCCACGGATGTGTCTCCAGTCGCGCGGAAATCGCGCTCCTATCCCCGCGCGAGCTCTTCATTTCGCCCGCCGTCTCCGTTTCGCGCAATATCATCTTCAATAGACTCCCGGGCATCTCGCCCACCATCTCCGTTGCAGCGAGCGCGCGCCGTGCCCGATTCGCGAGGTGACCGCGATTCCTAGAAATCGCCATTGGGCAAAATCCGACTCTGTCCCGCGCTCGCGTCAGCTCCGCGGTTCTCGCGCATTTCATCGACTTCTCCGACGTAACGCGTATCGGAACGCGTATCTTTTACGCGCCAAGGCCGCCGGTGTCCGTTTCGACACGAGCGGGTCTGGCGGTCGGTACCGGCTTTCGGTACTCGTCTCGCGTACACCCGCCGACCGTCGCACTTTCGACACCAGACGACTTACGGAGATAACGGTGACCGTACGCGCCGCCCGGGATACGCGTTGTATGAAGAATTCGGGCGAGAACGCGCCTGGCGCGTTCTCGAGCCGAACGAGGTTTCTAGGTCGCGACGCGTCGAGAACGCCTTGAAACTCGCCCGAGATGGAACAAGGGACGTACTATGCATTCAACGCACGCGTCGCGTTGCGGCCACACCTTGTTCCCGTCGAGATGGAGTCGGTGCCGTTCCGAGCTCGAACGCGCATTCGACACTCCTGTGGCGCTCCAACGCGTCAGACGCGTGCTTCTGACGACTTCTGCACGCTAACGTAACGTGAGTACGGACTCCCAATGCATTTTTTGTTTTCACTTACGTTCTGCTTCTCGTCGTCCAGGTCGGGTCGGTTACGAGTATTCGGACGCGTCGAGCCTACGAATGGTGTCAAACGCGCTTCTAACGCGACGAAAGAGATGCATGGGACGTCAAGGAACGCGACGTGACTCCTGGAGCGCAAGTCGTGACTGCGAGTGCGCGAGACGACACGCGATACGAGTTGCAGAGTGATCCCGGGTACGGTTGCACTTGCACGTCCTCCGAGAACGATAAATTACTAGGCACGTACCGTTATCAACGTGCCAAACCTCGGGATGCTGATGTTCTCGTTTGTTTTGTGTCGTAGACCCCCGATATACCGAGCGCCGCACAATACCTGTCCCGCACATCAGCACTCGTCAAACGCAGCTCAGGTGCGATCTCCACATGCCCTCCGACAGCAACGAGTGCACGCAGACGCCGCATCGGCTCTCGTCGTCAAGATCGTCCCGCCGCAGGTCCCGAACGCGCAAGTCGCTCAGGACCGAACGACGACAGGTGCATTGAAGATTGCACCTGTTTGTCGCTTTGTGGACCACATCAAACGCGTACGTACCTCGTTTGACACGCGCTTTGCTACCATGCTGATGTTGTGTTTCGTTTCGTTCAGAGATGACACGGCGATGCATCCGACCTCATACGACCTGCAGACGGCGTCAGCGCGCGCTCCATGATATGGATAACGAACACAAGTATCTCTCCCCACCTCTAGAGGCGCGCCGCACTGTCGCACGACTCGTCCTCGTCGAGTCGCGAGGATGCCTGTCCCGAGCCCGTCAACTACCCCCAGAGCGAACGCGTGCCACTGCAATCAATATTCCACCTGCACTCGACGTATACCGCCCATAGAACGAGTACGTACCCTTCGGACATGTCTGAATCAACGCAACGCTAGAGTTGTTGCCGGTGTCTTGTATCTGAGGCTCCCCGATATGTCCGACCTCGCCCACGCAGAAGCGAGCGTCAGCGCGTAGCGCTGGGCGTTGATACACAATACGAGCACCTCCAGAACTCGTTATCTTGCCTTCGGCGGTGCTGTCTGTCACCGACATGTTCCCCGCTTACCCGCATCGACCTCGCTCGAAACAACGTCAGTCCGGCGCTACAACGCATTTCAACACGATATACGTACCCCTTCGACTCTCCTCCGCCGCTCGATTCCGTCTCCCGCACCGTACTCGTCGGGATCGTGCTCGAACACTCCGTCGGCACTACAACAGGATCCGCACCCAGAACCCTACGAACTGCATCAGTATCGTACACTACGAGCGTCGGAGCACCTCGGCGCACCTTTATTATCCTCGCTTCCTTCCTCCCGCGACCGTCGTCTGTTCGGATCGAGTGCAAGACGTCGACACCGAAAGTGAGTTCTACTCGCCAAACCCCATTCCCTGCGCTAACAAACGTCGTCAGTGATGCTCATCTGGTACAACAATGGACGCGTAGCAAAGAGCAATCGTGTCTGCGCGTCTAATATGAGAACGAGGCGATCGTGCAAGTTTGCACGCATTTGACTTCGCGCGCTGTCTCCGCACGCGAAGCTGACGTCTCTGACAGGTTTCTTCACGCGTCTGCGGGCGACGCGACGTGCACCCCACGTGCGAAGCTCGCGATCGAACGTTCTCAGGTACGTAGCACGCCTCCAGCGCAGACGTGACGTATACTGACTTGCTCTCAGACTTCACCCGGATTGTCGATGCTCACCGAACCGTGCACGGGTTCTGTGTGTGACTCGACCTCGGTGCGTTCGCGCGCGCGCTCTCACACGTCAGCGAAGCGCGGCACAGGCTCGAAGGCGTCGAAGGCGCCGAACCGCCTCCTCGCCCAGACCGAAACCGAACTGAAAGTACGTACCATCGATCCATTGCTCGCCGTCCTCGGTCTCGAGCTCGACACAACCGGTCCAGATCTTTCGTACCGTGTGTTGTAAGCGACCAGTTGCGGCGATAGGTGGTGTACATAGCGTCATATGCAGTTGAATAGACCGATTGCGTAACCTGCACTTTGCTCGGCGTGAACGGTGCAAGAATAAGAGAAAGGAATATAAACGCATGCCTGTCCCTAGCGCGTGCGTCGTGTATATGCAATAGTCGTAGTACGGACTGCATACTGCGGAAATGGTTAGTATGACGCCTACACAAACGTGACGAGGAATCGCGCACTCTGGGAAGTGAGTTGAACCGAGAGTAAAGATCTGCGTGTCGCCATGAGCACCGTCAACCGATCGGAAAGAGATCCTCGCCATCGGGATAGTGTGATAGGTGAGGTATCTCGATGCCTGAGAGGTATTCAGTTAGCTTTCGTGAGGTCACGGGCAGCGCGGTGAGAGACGAGCGTGTTTCGTGGACTACAGCCGAACACGACGCACTACAGTATCCGTGACGGACGTGACATCGAGCTCGACGGCGCCGACACATGTGCATTGATGGCGCCGGACGATCCGAGGGAGAGGAGAGGGAGAGGGAGAAGAGGGGCAAGCCCGATGCGGATGGTGGGGAGGAACCGAGCCTGGCTTTTATAGCCTGGCTGCGGGCACTTCCCCAAGCCGTGCTCACCGAACGAGCCAACAGGAGCGCGCTGACTGAGCGTGCAGAGTCATATGACACTGCCGTGTTAATGGAGACCTCACCGTGGCAAACGGTGCCGTGATGCTGAGGTCGGCTATCCGAACCCCAAGCCAGGACCGCATCTTGGATATCTTAACAGCCGCTCAACCTTTCGACTTTTTTCAACTTGGACGTATATAATGTACATTTATATATGTAGCACAGCCACAGGAATAGCGAGAGAGGGTAGGGGTACTCTCCCTATACCCGTATTCCTCTCCCAAGCCCCAAGCGAGCGAACCAGCTCTCCACGCTGCGCGCAGCGCTTCTACACGCCTCTCTTGGCGCCCATAACACCGGAATATGATGCGCCGGCGCAGGGATAGATCGGTGAAAACCCTGATCTCGACGGGAAGTACATGTTCCCCGTGGGACCTCGAGTCTCCTAGTATCGCTCTCAGGCCATCCAGATGTATTTGAGCTTGAAATTGGGTCAGAATAGCACTTATAATGACATATAGTATGTGAGTTAAGCAACTGATCCCGTAGCAGGATGTACATAGCGTCAACGATGCACATCGGCTGTCTCCAGCGGAGTCTGAACACGCGTCAGGCGTCGCGTGCCCGTCCCGAATTGATGTTCTCGCCACCCACAAGCCGCATATACGCATACAGCACAGCCACATATGTACTCTGAGCTTCCATTCGAGTCAAAAGCTGTTAATGAATTTATCTCAGTCCCCGAAGTAACTTCGTAGTTCCTTTCAGGTGTTGAGAGTGTTCCCATGTATTTCCACAGCCATTTGAGGCTTCCAAGCACCTCTAGACATGTGAGCCGCTGCTAGAAAGATGGATATTTACCATATGCATGTTCATTCTTCCTGGTTTCCGCTGTCGGCCTGTGTACTGCAGGACCTTCTTAATCACACTTGGTGGTGATTTATATGCTTCCGGTACAGACAAGTGATACATATGCCTAATTTGCTGCTGAGATTGTGTAGTGAGACCAGTCTGTATGCACGGAGCACAGCGCTGCCGTGGCGCTGCGGTGTCGGATCACCGGAGAAGCTTGAGTGCGGCACCGGCACAGACTTTCACTCTCAGCCTCCGTCTCTCTTTCTCGTGACACTCCAGTCGGAGAATTTTTGGTCCAAGGTATTTCTTCACCCCTTTCCCACCGCCCACCCACTTACACTTCTTACCAGACTCCTGACAGCTTGCTTAGCTGCCCTCGCCACTCCCCCGCTGTCGCTGCCCTGTTGCTCCCTGTCGGAAGGTCTGTTGTCTCTGCTGCTCTCCAGGGACCGCTTGCTGACAGCAGGCATTCTATATAGGTTTTCAATCTAGATCTCTCTGCCGCAGGCCGGACATGGACTGCCCGTTTACCTGTCAGGTGGGTTGATACTTATTTTTTTTCTCTCACTCCGCATCTCCACCACCACCTCCCCGCTGTCCTTGCACCCTCACTACCACCGGCCTCCCATATTCCGCGGACGGCGGCGTCCAAGCACAGCATGTCACAGTCCATCACGATTCCCTTCCCACTCCGTTTCCTCTCTTCCTCGCCGTATAACCTTTTACTAAGCATCACTGCAGCCCTCCTAACGTCGACACCGAGGGCAGTTCTGTATGCTTGCCAAACATTGCAAGTCGCGCTCAAGGTGCGTCTCCCTTATGCTGTCATTGCCCTTTCAATCCAAACTCACACATTCACTCTCAGGGACTCGTCAAGGTCGGGATCCACAGACTACCGGGAGGAGGTAGCGACGGTGAGCAGCGCGCTGATTATGATGACATTTCCGCATTCATTACGACAGCGCGCTCCCATTCACTACAACCCTCCCCGCCACCTCGACATTTCTAACTGCCAAACATTGCAAGTTTCGGGCGAGGTACGTTTTTCTTTCAGGTGTTCATTGCTCGTTTAACCCCAGACTTACACACTGTCGTTTACTGACACAGATAGAACCAAGATCACTGGGAACCACCAATCTATGCATGGGACCATGGGACGGACCCGTTGGTGAGTCTCCAGTCCCATGACATTTTATTTTGGGCACTAACGAACGATGTCGTCATGTTTTCCGCGGGATTGCGACACAAGATTCCCTGATTGCAGCACCGGTACGTCGTCAATGCTGAGTGCTAAACACTGCAAGTCTCGGGCGAGGTACGTTTTCTCTAGCTGTTCATAGCTCGTTCAACCGTGCTAACACGCTATTCTCTACTCACAGGGACGCAAGGGACGGAGGCTACGGGGGTACGTACTGCGTCCAATAGCACTTTGTCCATTTTGGGTCCTGACGTGTCATCGCAGATCTAACCCTCCAGCGGGGGACGGAAGCGACACCGAAGCGGGTGAGAGGAGATCCGGGTTCTGCACGACTTTCTGACATACTGACTTTCCGCTTTTTTCAGTGATTTTACTGCTGAGACGGTGACCAAAATATCGTGAGTTCACATTTAGGCGCCGGTGACGACACTGAGAGCGGTGTCTATGACTTTTCGGCGACGAGTTTGACATTCCGCGGCACTTGCCCGCATTGAGAACCCGAACTCATGTCGTTGTGCGGCGTGTGCGCCCAGTTCCTGTAACCCTCGCCTCTCCCACACCTCGGACTGGGCTCCCAGCCAGCTCCGAGGCCGGTCGAAGCCCTGCTGTTTCAATAAACCACCTTCGGGACGGGGAGACTATGCCCAAATTTTTCTCAAAATCCGAGTGTCTTACGCATTTTTTGACTTTTGAACCAACTCAGAGGTACCGTGGGGCGCGTTCCTTGGCTCAACGCGTCAATTTGACGCAGCTCGGACACGAAATGCAGGGGAGAAGATGCTATTGCGACACTCATATGCTACAGTATGTCTGGCCACTCACTAAGCATCCCATTCCTTGACCTTCATCGTCCCATTCAGACGCAGCGACTGCGAGGCAAGCGTCAGAGCAGTCATAACGGAGCGACGTGCGTACCTCGTGCATCTTGAACGCATTCCGGAGCATATGCGGCTCGTGCCCAGCACCGCGCTTCAGACACTCGTGCAGCGAGCGCTCGTAGTAGTCCATAAGCATATCCCTATAATCCGGGTGCGCGCATTTCTGGATGATAATCGGTGCACGGTCGCGCGGACAGAGGCCTCGAACGTCCGCCAGACCCTGCTCGGTGACGATGACGTCCAGGTCATGTTCGCTGCACGGGGGACGCGTCAGGACGAGATAATGTGCAAGTAAAGCACGCACGTCTGGTCTACGTGGCTAGCGAAGGGTACGATGCACGAGATACCCGTCGGGTCGGTCTTGGTCGGACGCGCAGAGGGCGTGTGCATGATGCTGATCTTTGCATTGCGCAGGAAGTCGGCGCTGCCGCCGATACCGTTGAGCATCCGGCTGCCCATCGCCATCGTCGAGTTCGCATGCGCGTACATGTCCACTTCAAGCGGCGTGTTCCTGCAAATACGTTAGCACGGGCGGGTACAATGTAAGAGTGCGCACATAGCGATGACACCGAGTCGCCGGATGATTTCTGGCGAGTTGGCGATTTGCTGCGGGCGCAGGAGGAGCTTGTTCTTGTAATGGTCCCAGTCCTTGTAGAAGCGCTCGAAACCGCCGGGGCTGAAGCGAATGGAGGTGGCAGTAGCAAAGTCTAGCTTGTTAGACTCGAAGAAGTCGAGGAACGTGTCTTGCAGGACCTCCGTCCACACGGAAAGCTTCTCGAAAGGTCCTGCCGCGAGACCGCCGATGACAGAGTTGGCGATCTGCAAACGATGTCAGAGACGGGACAAGTCCCGGGAGTACGGACGTTGCCAATTCCACTCTGCAGCGGGAGTAGGGTTTTGGGGATGCGACCGCTTGCAACTTCCTCCTCGAAGAAATGAATGAGGTGTTGCGCGATCAACTTCGAGTCTTCGGTCTCCGGAGTATTGTCCTTCGTGTTGTCTGGCTTGTCGCTCTCAAGAATTGCGAATACACGTTCTGGGTCGACGGTGATGTAGGGTACGCCAACGCGGTCGCTGGTATGTTGAACGAGCTAGAAGAATAAGCATGAGCAACAGTGGAAGACTATGCACCCACATAAGGCTGTCGGTAGGGTGGGTTCCGCGACTCCACAATGTCGTGGAGACCTTCGAAGTTGGGGATGCGCGTGTTGACTTCGATGATGATCCTCTCCGCGTTGTGCAGGATCTCTGGGGTCGCGCCAACACTCGCGCCGGGGATAATATGACCGTCTTCAGTAATCGCGGTGGCCTCTACGATTGCCCAGTCGAGCTTGCCGCGCGGATTGCGTGGACGTGGACGGGTGTAATAGCTATAGGGGCTTAAGTTGCCGTGACGAGGGTGAAGACGCGTGAACGGACCCGTAGCTGAGGTCCTGGGGGAACATGCTGAGGTGCTTGTCGACGAAGCGAATACGGCCCTCGTTGATGCCCTTTGCGATGTGCTTGCCGACCTGGTGCGGTGCGCGTCGGTCGATCATGTCGAGTTCAGCCCAGCGGTCTTCGACTTCTGGGCCGGTGGACGCGCCGACGAAGAGGTCGAACTTGAGCTTGCCCTGGAGCCCTTCGCGCTCGACGTGGTCCGCGAGCGCGGTGGGCGTGAGCTTGGGGTAGCCGACGCCCGTGAAGCCGGACCAGCCGATCTGGTCGCCGTGCTGGAAGTGCTTGACGAGGTCCTCGGCTTTGGCGAGCTTGCTGAACATAGAGGGCCGTCGGACACGCGACCTGAGCGCAGCGCTTACGGTGGCCATGGCTGTAGTTGAGGGAAAAGTGGAGACTCGAGCATGTTTTCGGGCCGCGACTTTATATAACGCGGGAGCGAAGTGGCGGAGAACCGCGACCGTGACGCGCGCATCCGCCCCGATGGGCCTTCGGCCGGCGGGACTGGTCTGGCCAGGTTCTCCACAGCGTCTGGAACCCGGATTCATCAACACTGTCTGATCAATAATGCGCTCACGGCGTAGAGACCGGCGCTCGATTATTTCTGAGGCGATTGTCAACGCCAGCACGAGTCGCTTGCGGTTCGGAGGCCTGCCAGCGCAACACCCATCAGCCTCTACTGCTTCCACCGAAGGCCGTCGTAAACACGGACCCCCGGTTCACTCACCTTGCAAGCCTCGTACGGGCGATCGAGGGCGCGTTCTACGGTCATTTCGACCCTCGCGGCCGCAGAAAACTCGCTGGGAACCCTCTTCGAGGTTCCCAATCGCCGTCGCCGTAGACGGGTCCAGTCGCGGGTGAGGTCTGCGCTGGAAATCATGCGTTGTGCTGGACGTTGACGGGAGAACGCACGGAAGCTGCGACCTCTGTCTGTGCGTCAGCGCGTCAGCCAGCATGTCATCTGTCGACCAATTCGCGCTCTGAGCCCGCTACGACCTGGATGGGTGCTGTCGTGCCAGGCGCAGGAAGTCCTGGCTCGGTGCCCAAGTGGACGGACGTGGGCGGCGATATCATGCCGGGAACCAGTCTCGGCGCGAGCTCGGGGATGATGGGCATGAGCCCGAGCCCGTCCAACGCAAGCGGCGCGTTCCTCGGACGTCCGGGTCTGCGCGCGTTATCCGCTGCGAACCCCGGTGCTGGGACGGGCACGATGCGACCTCGCACTCGTTCGACGGCACAGGCGCTGCGTTCGAGGACGACCGCGATACGTTCGGCGCTATGGCGATGGCGTCTCCCGGTGCGCGCGCTCTCGCCAGCTTCGCGCCTGGCCAGAGTCTGCCGCAAGGCCTTGCGGCCGGGGCGAGCAGGATCCACATGATGGGCATACCCACGTTCGCGTCGCCGCCCAACAGCGCAGGCGCGACCGGTATGTTCAATACCGTGTCGTTGAGATTGATACTCAGGAGTCGCGTGAAAAACAACGGCGTTCCGCAGACAGACGCTTCGGACTCGGACCTCCTCGGAAGTTGATGCAAAACAAGTTCCGCAAACGGCAAACGAGCTATGATTAAGGATACAGATAAACGGAGTAATACATGGCTCACAGTTAGTACTGTACGTTATCTCTGGTTACGCGATAAAGTAATTATGATCAGAAAACGTAGATGATATTACGATCCTCTGGAGCGCGAAGACCGCGAGTGACACGGTTCCACTCCCAGTTGAGCTCCAGCTGCGCATCGAGCGACTCGAGAACCTTTCCCCACTCGGAGGACGGATCCGTCGGTGGAAAGGGCTGAGTGATAATGGTGGGACCCGGCTGAGGCTCCGGCGCGTAGTTGGACGGCGCATTGAGCTTCGCGGCATCGCGGCGGCGCGGGACAGAATGCGCTGGCGGAGGGCCATAATGGCGCAAGCTCGGGCAGATACGTTGTTGCTGTTGTGGTACAGGAGGAAGGTCCTTCTCGGGCGCGGGCATACGTTCGTGTTCGACAGCGCGCGGCGGGACTGCGAGGTTGGTGTTGTTGATAGTAGTGTAGAAGTGTTGTGGAACAGGGCTAGAGGTTGCCTGCCAGTGGGCGACCTGCGCATGGCGGGCTTCGAGGTAGCGAAGGCGCGCGCTGTCGGAGTTGACGATGTAGGGATGCGGCGCGGCGGACATGATGGTGGTGCTCATTCCCGATGAGTGAAGGGTGGTGATGAAACTGAAGAGTGAAGAGTGGTTGAAGGTCGAAGTTGATGCAGACGGACGGGAGTTCTAAGTAGACACTTTATAGACGGCGGTCATTGCGAACCTGACCAGCACTGGTCCAGTCCCAGATGGGCAACAACAGATCAGTCTGAAGCGCGAGTCCTTGAGTCATGAACACAGTGTCGTCTGCATACCATCTCTACATCTGGGCCGTTCGGAATGCAATAGTGCTGAAACCAGGTCAGGCTCATGCGGAAACGGCTTCGCAGTGACCGAAGTTGGAATTCAGGACTGCGCCGGGCACTGGCAGCGATGGGAAATGAAGGGATTCAGATGCCAGCGCGGACAAGTCAGGTAAAGCCAAGCGGCCGTTCAGCACCAGATAGCGCGAGATGGAGGAGGATGAGCCGCGGAATTCGCCGCTTGCAGATCTCTTCAGAAATGAGACCTTCCTAGTAGACGGGACACGTAGGGTCTATGCTGATAGTATATTTTCCGTAAATAAGTAGTGCACATAGGATGTTGACTGCGGCCTGCGCAAGGACAACTTCAGTCTCGCTGTGGAGAGAAAATCACTGTGCTTGGTTGATACTGGCAGACAGACCGACACGCGCTCCGTTGGAGTAGTCGTAAGTGCTATACCACGACTTCAAGAACTCGTCACCGACGATGGCGAGGTTGTCCGGGAAGTTGTTTCCGAGCGCAAGGATGCCCGCGACGCAGTAGGACGAACCGGAGCTTACACGGCCGAGGTTAAAGTCGCGCATGTCGATGCTAAACGGCGAGCCATTGAACATGAGAGATACGCGCAGACTGTTGCTGTTGAGGTTGCTGCACGGCACACGGTAGTATCCACTGCTCATCATCTGCGAGCCCGGGATCTGCGCATAAATCGACTTGGCCAGCGCCGCGGGGACGTAGATGAGCGTCGTGCCCGTGTCGATGGCGGCGAAGATAGTTGTCGTGGCGGGGACGGCACGACCGTTGACGAGAGCGCCGGTCATCGAGACCGTCCAGTACGTCTTGCTCGTCACGGGCAGCCATGTGATCCCGGAGCGCACCTTGCTCGTGTCGTAGCACCCAAAGCACACCTGCGAGCCGCTGCTCTGCTTGCGCGTGAGGAAGACGGAGAAGAGCGGGCCGACCGAGTCCGTGGGGTACTGCGCGAGCACGTTCTCGAAGAAGGTCGGTTTGCCGGAGGACGCGATGGACGAGAAGGCCATGCCGAGAAGGCCGCTCGAGGGCGTTCCCTCAAAGTCCTCGGATGGGTTGTTCACGACACCGAAGTACTGGTTCTTCGCCGTCAGACCCGCGATCGTGACCGAGTCCTGACCAAGTTGACCGCTCGCAGAGCCGGATCCCTACAGAATATGTCAGTACAGGTCCAACTCCATGCATAGGACGCGAACGCACATATTGTATGTTGAAGCTCTGCTTCGTGTTCTTGAACGTCTTGCTCTTGGTCTGGTTGAACTGCGGGCTCGTGCACGTGTTCTTCGGGCAGTTGCTCTGCACCCACAGGTCCGCGGAGCCCGTGTCGACATCGACGTTGAGTATCTGCCCAGGCGTACCAATGCTGACCGGGCCGTAATAGAACGTGTCGCCGCCGTAGTCGGTGAGCGGCTGCGAGCCGTGCGTCCCACCGGTGAACGTGCCGAGGTCGTTTGGGAGGTTGGCGAGTGTCAGGTTAGGCATAGCATGGACGCCGATGCCGCGAGTCCAGTTGCCCGCGTTGCGGTACTTGCGCACGATCCGCCTGCGGTCGGCTTCCATCATCGACTCGGACAATGTGCCGTAGTCATGTTCATGCGACTGCGAGTTAGAGCCTTGGCTCTGCTGCGTCGTTGCTTGGTATTCCTGTTGCGGCAAGACCGCGGAAGTCGGGTCCGTCGGAGAAGCCGTGGCCTGCACGGAGAGGAGGGCGAGCGAGAGGGTTGCGGTGGCGAAGAACATTGTAGTAGATGGTGATGGGTAGTTGTGTACGGTACGCACCATAGCTTTTATAGCACAAAAATGCAGTCCAGTTCAAAACCGATCCTTGTGGGATCGAATTCTGTGTTGGACGCGTCCGACATCAGGAACTCTGCATGTTTCAAGACGTCCGTCACATGATTGGTGACAAGAATCGTACGCATGTGCCAGTTCTACTCTCATGAAGACTAACTCCAGCAGAGGTCGAGTTACGAGCGAGTCATGCAGAGTTGCTGTGCAAAGGCGATGCCATCGGGTAGAAACTGCAAGCTCCCTGTGCTTCGTCGCTTTCATCTCAATATCGCCCAGGGGATCGCCCCTGAGACCTAAGACTGGTTGAATGAGGATACTCGACTTCGAACCGCTTCTGCTCCAGTGCGGTAGCCTCGAGAGCTCCGCGAACCTCGCCGGGAGCCATTTGACAGGCAACGGTAAAAATGCAGATTCAGCCGCGTCGTATGGCCCAGCAGACGGTGGGGTACTGATAGGCCGTACCCGAGAACAGTGAGCAACCCGACGAAGAAAGGGCAAGACGCACGGGCTGTTGATTTCCATGTGGACCACTGGAAATATCACGATAGAGAAGAAATACTGCAAGCAAATAGATTATACGTTGTAGATATCGACAAGTTGGTTGGCGAGGGTATGTGAATAGGAAAACCAAGGTCAAAGTCTGAGGCCAAGAGCCGGTTCGGCAGCTCGCGACGCTCTTCCTCGTTCCACCCATGTCCCTGTCCTGCTCTGGCATGACTCTACTCTTCGACGTACCCTTATGAATGATTTGCGATCCGATCAAAGTCACGCTTTCGCGGGTGCTACAATTCGCGTACAAGTCGCGACACTGGCGTGCGTTACCCTCGTCAGCACGAGAGACGAGGGACGCTACCTGAACGATCGCTTATTCCGTGGCAGCCACGCAGTGCTCTACTATCTCCATGTGCTCACATGTGCTCACGATCGCGACCACGATGGACCCCCACACGTTCTTGCCTCTTTCTTGACCTTAAGTTCGGAACAACCGAGACTCTCAAGCCTCGCTTGTTGCAGCCTGTCCTACCACAGTCTGTCGACTGAACAGAAGGCAAGAGACTTTCCTTCGACTTGATGAGCATTACAGTATTGCGAACGAGCCAAACATGGTTGTCAACTCGACAAGGTCTTATTTCGAGGTATAGAGGATACAGTTGCGCACAGCGCACGAGAGTGCGAGAATAAAAGCGAATACTGATAAGGCTCGGACACAGTTACGCAATCCAAAAGACTTCGACGCAATATTAATAATGTCTCCGGATTTGCTCGACTCCAGGTGTCCCGGGATTACGGCCGGCGACGCCTCGGGATGTCCGACAACGGAACGTCGTAGTGCGGGGGAGGGATGATGAAAGTACCACTACGTTCGCCGCGGCGGTGACGGTGCTTCCGCCGACTCGGAGCGACGACGACGAGTACTTCGTCAAGTTCCTGTTCTTGAGGAAGGTCTTTATCGACCGCTGGGCTGGCCATCGGCGTGCACGGTGACGGCATGCGTTCCGCCTCGATGTGACGTTGCGGCACGGCGTTGGTCTCGATGTGGTGGTAGTGCTGGGTGACACCAACGTCGACGGGAGCGTAGTTGCAGGTGGGCGCGGACACAGAGGTCGCCTGCCAGTGCGCGATTTGCGCTTGGCGCGCCTGGAAGTAGCGAAAGCGAGCGCTCTCCGAGTTGGCGATGGTGTTGAAGCTCATTCCTGATGAGTTTGGTGCTCGTGTAGAGTGTTGTGAAAAGTGAAGACGGAGGAGTGTGCGAAGGACGAAGTTGATGCAGACGGAATGGAACTCTAGGCGTAGGTTTATATGGACGGTCTACATTGCGAGGCTGACCAGTACCAGTCCGAAACGCGACGTCGGCCACACCCTTCCCAACATCAGTGCAGGTCAAACGAAATAGTGCGGAAACAAGGCCAGACTGATGAGGTAACATGACTGCGTGGTCAAACTCGCGAATAGGAGTATTCGGGACTGCGTCGGGCTTCACTTCGTGCGGGATTTCCCTTTTTGGGTCACCCGGTGCCGACGTGGCCGCCGGATACCTGGCTGTGCGGCGTTGGAAATTCCCACATTCTTTCTCTTCCTCTTCCCCTTTCTTCATCTTAAGCTTTTGCGTTCATCCTTTCGATGGAGCGCGTTGTGACTGCTTTATTTCTTGCACAACAGGCGTTTGCGTATACGTGGCCGTCGCCAAGGCTGGATGTCCTCGAGGGTATGCGTTGGGACCAGCTTGGCTACTCGTCGTTCGAGCCCGCGCTCTTCGTGACACCGTGCGACCGCTACACACATCCTACGGAGAAGGGTTCTAAGGGTGTGCGGTCGAATGCTGCGGACTGGGTGCGCGCCGCATACCACGACATGGCTACGTACAACGTGGAGACGGGGCTGGGCGGTCTCGACGCAAGTATACGCTTCGGTGCGGAGCAGTCGCGGCCTGAGAATCCGGGCAGCGGTTTCAACAATACGATCCAGTTCATCGCTGGCGCCCTCGGGAGACACTTCTCGCTCGCCGATGGACTCGCGTTGCTCGTGCCCATGGCCGTTGAGAACTGCGGCGGACCCGAGATCGACTTTCGTGGCGGGCGCGTGGACGCTACAGAGCCCAATGCTGCAGGCGTCCCAGAGCCGGATCAGGACATCGAGACGCATACAGCCGCGTTCAAGCGTCAGGGGTTCTCTCCTACAGAGATGATTGGGCTCGTCGCATGCGGACATTCATTTGGGAGCGTGCAGTCGTCCAACTTTCCCGACGTCGTCAAGCAGAACGAGACGGATCCGACCTCTGAAACTGGCGTCGCGTTCGACAGCACGATGACCACCTTCGACAACGCGGTCGCAGCGCAGTACATCAACGGCACGACTACGAACCCTCTCGTTGCCGGCCTCAACGCGACCAAGAACTCTGACTCGCGCATCTTCAGTAGCGACCGGAACGCGACGATGGCAGCGTTCGCGCGCAATCCCGCGCACTTTGCAGCGACGTGCAAGCACTTGTTCGAACGCATGATCAACACTGTGCCGAAATCTGTTCATCTCACGGAAGTCATTCGCCCACTGCCTGTCAAGCCCGTCGAGATGCGCCTCACGTACCGCAAGGACGGCACTATCGCGTTGTCGGGCGATGTACGGCTCTTCAACGTATCGGAGAACGACAAGCGTACGGTCGACATCGTCTGGAAGGACTCGCTCGGCCAGTCCAATGCGGTCCACCGCGCAGCGATGCCCCACACTGCCGCTATGAAAGGTTCGGCGCAAGCGAGCAAGATCCAGAACTTCTGGTATGGCAACCGCACGTTCCTTGCGACTGTGGAACCCGAGCGTGGCTTTGGCGCTTTTCACTTCGAAGTGGACGGGCATGATGGCCTTGAGGCGCGCATCGAGGACCAGGGCGGCCTGGGTTTCGCGCTGCCTACGGACGCGGTGATGATCTCGGAAGAGACCTGCGAGGAGAACACACATGTCGCGGTTCGCGCGAACGCCGGCGTGCAACGCGTGTTCCTCGAAATCGACCAGTTCACGGAGGATAGTCAAGGTTCCGCGGCACCACTCATCGTTGACCTCGTCCCGTCGGGAAAGGCTGATAAGAACGGCTTTGTGATCTGGTCCGGCAAGAGCTGGGCAAGGGAGACTTGGAGCACCGCATACGGCATCGTCGCCGTCATCAACAACAAGCGCCTTGAGCTCCCCCAGGAGAACCGTAACGACTTCTGTTGAGATGGTCATTCAGACGCCGTCTCGCGGTAGTATCAATATTATTCATCGTGCAACACGGGAGGACCCTTTCTCACGTGCGTCCGTACTGAACGTCGTAGCCGGACTGGAAGAGAGCACCGCGGCTGAGTTGCAGACTGTCGTCGTCCCTGATAAGGAGAAGAAGTCAACGTCGCTGGTGAGCAAGTCCCGGTGGATGACGATGTCCTCGCGGCTGCCGCATGTGCTCCTTACACGCCGAACACCAATGCTGCGCTCAACTGAACAAATTCTCTACCATGCGCACTATGATAGAATCCCCTGCGGAACAAGGAGTGGTTGTATTGGACTTTGCTGATCGGGGGTTCTGAGAGAGTTCGTTTTGAACCTGAGATCTGAGACCAAGTGACCAACGCTATATATGTAAGCGTTGACGTCTCGAGGCCAACACATGCGTCTCTAGCGAAATATCGAATTGAGACGTGTGCAAGCTCGGAACGGCAATCAGGCCGGACTTTGCCAGCTCTCCCTCCTTTCCCTTCGACGCTCTGGTCGCCGCTGAATCCTGCTCTGTTCGATGGCAGAGGCCTTATTCGAGGATGGCGACGAACACCCAATAGAGCTCTACCTTCGAGGTTCGCAATCAGCTCCATAATTCGCCATTATAGTCCTGATTTTTTGGGCGCGATCAGAGGCTTCCGAGCTGGTCGACGACGGCGCACTCATCCCGGGCGGGCTCCACTCCTTTAGCCATGACAGGGACCCGTTCCAGACCGACTCGCCCGCTGCGAGGCTTGTCCAGTCGGCCCTCAAGGTCTGTAAGCCCACCGCTACGGCTTGGACTTCGCCTGACGACCGTCGCAGCTCATCCAGCCTCTCATGACCGTACATACCCCCTCTAATGCGACTGCACAGCGCGAGCTTGCAGAGCGCCTCAAATATCTCGTCATTTCCTCGTCGTTGCTATCCACATCGCTGGCAACGCACCATTCACCGCGACGCGGTTCTGGTTGGCGCACGCCGTCCCTACCTTCAATGGCCTTTACACAACTCGACGGCCAGCAACCGCTAGAACATCGGCCTTGGTCTCCGTTGCAACTTGCGGTGGCCGCTGTAACGCCAGTCGTCCTTATGGCTGGTCACTTCACGCTGGGCTTCTTCCTCGCTCTTGTCTTCGGTATCATGTATTCGATCTCTCGTGCGCAAGATATGGTCACCCACCACGCTCAGCGTCCGTCGCACCTCGTTCAGGTACGTCGTTCAGCCCATTAGACTTGCCGCGCCGTTCTCACGGTTGTGATTGCGTCAGACCATCGCATCTGTCGAGGCGCTTATTGCTGCCGGCGCCTTCTGGGACACCGTGGTCACCGAAGGCTTCAGCGTCTTGGACAGGGAAGAGCGCAGGTGAGTTGGTTGCATTAGGGGAAGGCACACCAGCCGGTTCGACGTCGATTCGCAAACCCGATTCGTAACGTCGAGTACACGATTCTCGGCTAGGCTCTGGGGCCCTTCTGCATGAGCAGATCCAGGAATCCAAGCCGCCTCGCGAGACTGGCTGTAAAAGTTTTTGAATCGTCCAACTCGTCGATTTTGTGTGCAGAATGGCGGTCGAATTGCGCGCTGGACTGCAGCAAGGAAACTTGCACCGCACCAGTCGGCGGTCGATTCTGCATACAGAATCGGCGAGACAGACCATTCAGACCCGCCCGCTGCGAGTGTCGCGACGCGGCTTTGGTCTCAGTGTTGACTCGCAGAGTCGATTCAGGATTCTGCTCGGAATCGATTGCAAACGTCCAATTCATCGAATCGTGACTGCAAAGAGAATCCCGAATCGACGTCGAATCGGCCGCGAGTGGCCTTGCAGACTTCCCCTGACGCCAGTGTTGCGCTACGATGTCAGGGTGCTGACCTTGTTATTAGTATAGCATCTTCTCCGACCGCCGTCGACTCGCAGGTTTCGTTGCGCGTCGCGCTCATGTCCACCCTGAACACGACCGACACGCAATGCGACAATATCCGCAACCTGTTTGTACCCCTCACGTCCCCCACAGCCCTCTCCCAGCTCTCCGAGATGTACGCCCCGCCCGCCACGAAACCTTCTGTATTGTCACGACCCCTCTCTCCCGAACTTTCACGCCGACTGTCCTATAATCATCTCGCCAACAACGGGCGACCACACACGCTGCGGCTCTCTATCTCGCGTTCGCACGAGTCTCTGTCGCACATCCGCGGTCAGAGCGCATCAGCAACTATGGGTCGCGCCAACCGTGCTTCGTGGTACGGCCCGCAGTCATCGTCAGCACCGTACCTCTCCGGTCTGTCTGGGACAGCCACCATGCCGCACTCTCCGCTGAGTAAGCGCGAGAAACGCCGTTCAGCGTTGCCCGCATTGTTCATCGGTTCACGTCCATGGAAGGGTGGGTCTCCCATCTCGCCAGCGCGGCATGATGCACTCGAGCAGGCGGAGTCTTCATCGTTACCCTCGTTTTCGCCCGGAGGCGAGGATCAATTCAGTACTCCGCCGTCGTTGGCGCGCCGTAACTCTGCGCGCGCTGGGCTAACGTTCAACTCGCACCGGTTCATGAACGACAGCATCTCGGAGCATCCTAACGGGCACATCCCTCTGACGCCGGTGTCTGCGCCGAGATCGCCTGTCTCGCGTCCAATGAACCCTGCGCCATCAACGCCATCGCCATCTAGCTCGCGCTTCACGACGATGCCGCGCTCGACGCCTACTGGGTCTTCCGCTGCGCTGCGGCAGACGCTCGAGGCGACGCTCGCAAGCCGGAGGTACGCCGTCGCGCACTTGCTTGCTCTCCGGTTCGAAGAGGAGCCCGAGCAGGAGGAAGACGACTTTGTGCTTATTCCCGAGGAGCGTGACGATGAAGCGTACTGGGAGGATGTGCGCTCCGTCGTCGATCTCTTGGCGACCGCGCTCGAGGAAGCCACGGCGCGCATGGTGGAAGCCCTTGAGGAGAGCGAGCACGATGCTGCACTCGTGTCCCAGCCGTCTCCTGTGCGAAACGGACTCGACCTCCCGCCGCCGTCGGCGTCGTTTGCGGACCGTCTGCTGTTCCCTCCTGGGCTGCATCCCACGCCGGGCGACTCGTTTGCGCCCGGTCCGTCCAACCTCGCGCGGCTCGCGGGCCATATGGACAGTATCGTCGAGTCGATGGGCAACGTCAAGGAGAACCTCTCAGAGCTTGCGGACGCGATCCGCGCGTATCAACTAGCGCAGCTTGCGGGAGACGACAGTCCCGACGCGTCTGACCCACGCGCGAACGAACTGCGCTCGCAGACGCTGACATGCTACGAGCGTTTACGGCGCGAGCTCGGTATCGCGCTGCGCGAATGCGAGCGGAGTCGCGCGCCATTGCAAAGCGCGCTGTGGCCGCCTGCGACGGTGTCGAGGAGGAGCTTCGACGACGCGCCGGAGTTGACGGCATCGGAGGGCTCAGCGTCGTCGTGCGATTCGGGCCTGTCACACGACTCGCCGGAACCGCCGCGTCCGCACGTTCTTCTTGCCTCGCCCGAGCTGGAGCTGCCAGGCCTTGCGCGGGATGACGATGCAAGTGCGCATCTCCTGCGCGATACGTCCGCCGCGCACCTTCCAGCGCCCGGCATAGAGCAGGTGTTCGAGGCCTCCAGCGGTTCACCCGGTAGCGCAGCACCACTGCGCGAACGCTCGAAGCTCAGTCGCACAGAGCGGATCGAGCTCGCGAAAGCAAAACGCGAGGAGAACAGTACGAAGCGGCAGAGTCTGATCGCCGCTCTCGGTTTCAACTTCGAGGAGATGCAGGAGCAGATGCTGGACAAGGAGGCACGGGATACGTGGGGCCCGGGTACCGCGGTAGTCGACGAGCTGAAGGACGCGATATGGCGGGTTGGAGAACGCCGGCGACGGCTGGTCGAAGGGCACAGTCCTGCGGCTGACCCGCATGGACCAATGCAAATCCTCGACCAGCACGCACCGGCACTCGAGCCACTACTTTGAACACTACTTTATTTACTCTCTGTCGCTGCCCTTGGGGCACCCGCCGCCGTCACCTCGTCACTCGCTCGCACACACACACACATGCATTTGTTCAGTCTCTTTGTCGGATGCGCATCATCTTTTCCCTCAGCCCACGTTCAGTTTCCAGTTACAGTACAGGATTTGCATGTCATGAACAGCAATATAGTATCGCACAGTCATTCTCAGGTTCTGAAGCAGTGAAAAGAGACGATGTTACTACTCGACACGACACGTACAGGGACACACGGACACGGAGAGTGAAGATGCTAGCTACTGGAAACAGTCTAAGTACGGAAACGCGCAAGTGGAAACGGCTCCTGTGCATACACATCCCGCGGAGGGCTCGAGAGGACGCGCCCATAAATTAGAGGACGCGCGAGACCAACGCTGGTTGGTAAATGATGAGCAAGAGGAAGCGAGATGACTATGTAGACAGAAAGAGTCCTCCCAAAGGTGAAGAGGGATATTGCGATGTATATGAACATATGCGAGCAGACGGGACCGCGAAAGGTGAACGGGGAGCGGCGGGGTGGTTGTGGACACAGCAGGGCGACGACGACGGCACAAGAGCAGAGCAGAACACAGGGGGGTTTTTCGCGAACCAGGGGAACCAAAGGAGAACATAGAAAGCACACCCACTGACACAGAGACATACATCGACAACTGCGGGACTCAGATACTACCAATGATGCCCGCATCGTCGTCAATCCACGCAGCAAAATCATGTTGGAACGTGGCTTCCTCGCCGCCGAAAGAGCCCACGCCAAAAGAGTTGAGCGGGTCATCAACGGAGAAAGACCACGGATCACCCATGAGCGAGTCGGAGAGAAAGGGAACGTTGGCCGACGCGAGCGGCGGTGCGGTACTTGGCGGCGCAGATGACGGTTGTGCAGGGGCAGGGGCAGACCCCTGCTGCGACGACGGTGCACGCATGTTGTCCGCTGGTGTCGTTGCTGACCGTTGCGCGGCGTTGGCGTCTGCCACAGGTGGGTACGGCTGTGGGCCCGATAAAGTACCGTTGCTGCCCTGCGTTCGCGACAGCGGCCGCTCAGGCGAGGAACCATCCACTCCATTAACGGCAAGCTGCCAAGGCATTAAGACAAACAGTGCAGAAGGGAAACAGAAAGCACACCTCGGATGATTCGCCCGGCTTGGGCGACGGGGCAGTTGAGTGCTGCATCATGGCCGGAGCACCGGATTTCTGGGCAGGCGAGCCAGGCGGCGCCATCGTGCCTCCGTATGGCTGTTTTGATGCCTGCTGAGCGGCGCGATTGGCCATCGTAGCGGTAGCAGCGTTCATCGGCGATTGTTGCTGTTGCTGCTGCTGAGACTGCTGTGGCTGGGTCTGCTGTTGCTGAGATTGTTGCTGCTGCTGCTGCTGTTGCTGCTGAAACTGCTGTTGCTGTTGCTGTTGGTGCTGAAGCTGCTGCTGCTGCTGCTGGTGCTGAAGCTGTTGCTGGTGCTGGTGCTGTTGCTGCTGGTGCTGCGCCATCGCATTCGCGTCCCCAGGTTGCGCCATACCGTACGGCTGCTGACCGGGCGCGCCGGGCGACTGGAACTTGCTGCTGTGAATTGAAGCCATCGACTGTCGGTATGTAATCTCGGCGCCGTGCTGCGACCGCGCGTACTGCTGCATGTTCGCCTGCTGCGGCTGACCGCCCGGTGCGCTCATCATCATCTGTTGCGGCTGTCCTTGCATCATTGGGTTCATCTGCCCCTGCATGACCTGCATCGGTTGGCCTTGCATGCCGTTAGGCGGGCCGCCGAGCGGGGGCGGCTGGCGCGGAGCTATCATGCCGTTCACCGGCTGGCCGTTGGAGCTGAGCATAACCATGTTGCCTTCCGAACCAGGCGGGGGCGACGGACGCATGCGCTTCGAGGGCGGGGAGGCATCCTTAGCTTCGCCCTGGGCGACGAATGATGAGTGGTCTATAGATAATATTATTGCAATCTGCTAACCTCGTCGCCTGGTGATGTACTGCTCCGCTTAATCCCCGCACCTCGCTGGAGCGTGTTTGGGTCTGGTGGACGCTGAGCTTGACTAGATGAATCCTACATTAGCATTTGGGATGAAAGTCGACGATTAGAACGTACATCGGAATGATTTGTGCCCCAGGACCAAGCTGTTGCTTATACGCGCCCAGGAGTGCTCGCTGGATTTCGCAATGTGAGTCAACGCTCCAAACGGCTACGCAAGTCGAACCTTTTGATCGTCCGTCAACTTGTGCACATCGTCCTTCTCAGAGAGCCCGGCCATGGCGCGCAGTTGGTTGAAGTGCGGATCGGACAACCTGGGCAGCTGGCCTACCATCGCGATGAACTCGTTCTGCCACGTATTCTCGAACTGGCGCGATATCATACGCGGGCTGCTCGTCATCTGCGGATGGACGCCACCGCCCGGTGTTCCGGCTCGACTCGCGGGGCGCGCACCGTACGGAGGCTGCTGCATCTGGCTGGGGTGTGGCTGCTGCATCATGCCCGCCTGCTGCTGTTGCGCATTGGGATGGATGGCCATGCCGGGCCGCGGCATCATCTGCGGCTGGGGGCGCTGCTGGGGCATGCCGCCAGGGTTCGCGGCATTGGCCATGACGGGCGATGTGTATTGCATGGGCTGGCCGGTCTGCATATGTGCCATGCCCATACCCATGCCCATACCGGCTCCCGGACGCGCCTGCGGCTGGCCAGACATGGGGCTCTGGACACCGTTGACCATGCCTGGGCTGGCGGCGTACTGGCCAGGTTGGCCAGGCTGCATGGTGCCGTTTGACATGCCGGGTTGCTGCTGAGGGTTGTGCGGACCGGCGCCGTTGGGCATCATCTGGATGGGTTGCCCAGGCATGCCCATACCTGGAGGGCGCTGCTGTTGCCCTTGAGGCTGCATGCCGGGGTTGATGATCGTTCTCTGCATCGAGGTGGCGATAGGCTGTCCTTGCGGAACGGGCATACCAGGCTGCATCGGATGCTGCGGCTGCACGACGCCAACGCCCTGGTTGCGCATCCTGGTCTGGTGCTGTGTTCGAGAAGCGCGCAGAGCGTCGTCAGCATAGAGTTCGGAAGCTCAACGGGATGTTTGCCAGACTGATAGCTGGGACAACGCTCACCTCGAGATACGTCTGGGCATCCTGCTTGCCTGCCTTGGAACTTTTCGCCTGGAAGATCTCCCAGAAGACTACCCACCACCTTGAAAGGGATCGTCGTTATCAACAAACGACGGCGCACAGACCAGGCAACTGAACGTGGACGCACTCGTACAGCAGACCTTGCGGCGCGTCGATTGGGGGTTTGCGGCCGTTCGGGTCGAGGTCAGCCTCGAGGCAGAGCTCGTTCGCGGCCTTCGTAAAGCCGTGCTTGACGAAATAATCATGGATGTAGATATTGAGCCTGGAGCGAGACTGGTTCAGCGCGGAGAGCAATACAGTCTGTGGAAAGTAGACCGTACATCTTGTCGTGTTCCCAGCTGAGCGGGATGTGTGTGGACGGCGACGACGGCGCGGAGGTTCCGTTGAGCGCCGGTGGTTGCGACAAGGGTATGGACGCCATCGAGATCCGAGCTCGCGCTCAATGACCAAGTTGCTCAGAGCGTAGTGGAGGTCGGCAGGAGGCAGCGATCAGACGCAAAGCGAAGGGACAGCAGCAGCACGAGGCGGCGAATGTGCTGTCGGCGGCAAGAATGCAGCCACGAGGACTCGCGAGACTGCAAATGGCAGCTGCGCGCTGTGGCAGACGGCGAGCGGGGGCGTCTGGAGAACGTCGAAGACGGCGACGACGGACTCGACGAGGCGTTTGCGGGAACGGAGCCGTGGAGCGGGGCAGATTGGCTACAACTCGCCTGGCTCCGCTCCAATCTGCCGCGCCGGCACTACATACGCATCCACACGCACAGCCCAATCCCTCACATATTCTACATTTATACAATACACAGAATTACTTGCATTATTTACTCATCCCCTCCGGATCACTGCCAGAACTACATCCCACCGCCCAAACGGTCCTCGGAACTCGATAAGCCGCTTCATCTCGCGCCAGTGCTCCCGGTGGTCCAGCGCCATCAGCTTCTGCAACTCGTTCCACTGCGACTGCCCCTCCCCTGCGTTCTGAACGCTGCCCTCCGGAGGCAGGTAGACAAAGTCTGCGGGGACGACGAGGGAACGCAAGAAGCCTCCTAGAAGGAACGACAAGAATGCAACCGTAAGCAGTGTCCACAGCGACACCAATGGCGCGTCCAGTCGCTTCATCAATCGGGGGCGAGTTCCGCTCGCCTCGTCCGTTGATGCAGCCTGTGCCGCCATATTCGCATCCTCCTTTGGTTCTGGTGAGCCTGTGCGCGCGGGAGCAGAGACGTCGGGCTCGGCACTCGACGTCGGCGTGGAGTTCCGTCTCAAGCTCGAAGATCCAAGCCATGATGAGTAGTTCGTGAGCAGATTGTTGAACACGCTCGCCGATCTGGGTCCTCCCAATGCTCGAGGCTCTGCGATCGTCTACAATCATGCCGGAAAGACGTTAGATCCCGCGAACGTTTATGCCTGCATGGCTGACTCACGGTATCGACGGCGACGCCCACCGACAGGTCCGCCTTCTGACCGTCGGCGGGGGTTGGGGGCTCAGAAGGAGCAAGTCCCGCTTCCAGTTCTGGTACAGGGTCTGGAAGAAGGTCCTTTGCGATCGCAATGGGCAAAGACAAGCCAGAAACCTCGCTGTCCATCATCTCTCCCTTAAGAGGTACCCTTTCGACACGGATAGACATCAGCGAACTACAAGCATAGAGTGCAGGACGTGTGCACACACCTAGAGAGCACGGCCAGATTTCGGAGACGATCCTCCTCGAGTTCGCGGCGTCCGAGAGCATTTAGTGCCTCCTTCTCGCTCAGAACTGTAACAAGCGCATCGTTTACGGGGACATCCGTCACAGTCTTGCCAGAACCGCCGCCGGGACGAGGCTTGATACTGATCTCCACGACGGCGCCGCGAGTCTCAAGGTCAGTCAGCCACTGCGGCTTCGGCGGCGGGATGTGGGATTCGCCCGTCAGTGGGTCGTCTACGGGCGGCGCGTCGAATGTTGCCGTGCGCAGAGTAAAGCGCAACAGGTGTCGTACGTTCGCTTTCCGATCGGGAGATACAGATACCGTTAACGGCGATGGCGGGAGCGTAAACGCGTAGCACTGGATGGGGAGCGTGTCGACACTCGCGCCAACAAGCGGTCCAAGCGCGATGGGCTCGTCAGTCCCGCCTTCAGGTTGCAGGACTGCGACGACGGTGACGGCGTAGCCTTCCTTGTACATTCGGAGGTCTACGACGGCTTCTGCAACCATCATGTCGTCGGGATCTACCACACCGCCCAAAGGTGCATCTCGCGCTCCTGTCGCCGACGTCGTCGATATCGTTCTGCGACGGATGGTCGCAGTCGAGAGGTTGTCCTCGCGACCGAGATGCCGCCCTCCGTCCATGCGTGGAGAAAGTGTGCTTGGCCGCGGCGTCGTGTCTGGTCGCGCAGCACTAATGTCCCTTTTGAGCACAAGGGTGGCGCGCATGGTATCACCGTTCACAGAAAACCTCGTGGCGACGGAAGTCCGCGAACGGTCCACCCGCTCGACAGCCCAAACATCGCCATCCTCATCCGCGACGCGGGATACGGTAACACCCAAGCCAGGCAGTCGAACAAAGGGCGGCAATCGTGCTTTGAGGACGTGCGTCTCGAGCGCAAGGATGGCACGAGGCAGTGCCGCGTTCATCATTGCATTGACTGCGACAGGGACAGCTCCTGCAAAGTCGATAGCCACGAGATGCGTGCAACGCGTCGATGGAATCGGGAACGCCTCCGCTGTGTACGGGTCCAACGTCTCCAGAATCCATCCTTCCACCAACATCCGTCCAATGGGTAGTGCGTGTGTATTATACTTCGCCGCGGAGAAACCGGCCGCAGATTCCGGCGCGAACGACGTGGAAAGGTGGAAGATGACTGGACCAGTCGAAGCCGGGGTGCTTGAAGAGCTCTGCCCCGTGTTGCGCCGCGTTAACGACGGAGACGAGTCGCGGTCCGGTAGTCTGGCAGTGACCGTCGCGAGATGGAAGCCACGATCTCGAAACATGTATCCGCCACGCGAGACTACAAACGCCGTGTGGCAGCCAGAACCGTATTCCTCGAGCACGACGGCAGAGTCGAAGCGCGTATCCCACTGTTTGCGACAGTCGTAGTTGGTGAGCGCACTCGCTACTTCCTCCGCGGACACTCCAGCGAACACCTTCTCCGCGCGGTGGACGGGAATCGAGTTGGAGATATTCGCGTCCATTGCGCGGTGCAGGGTGAAGGTCTTCTCAGGCAGCGCTGTCCAAGGACCTGGCGCAGACACATGCTCTGGTCCCTTCGCATGGTGTCGTCGAAGCCATGCGAGCTTGTCCACCGCGTACTTCATTGGATGAAGATCTGCTGATAACGCTGCATCCGCACCCTGTGCGACGATCGTCGTCCCCGTCGCCTGCTCGACAGCCATGGTGAAGAACTTGGTCAAGGGACTCGCAAATCGAGGGGCGGATGGGCTGGCTGGCGTAGAGCCAGCACCAGGCGTTGGCTTTTCCAGCGGAATAGGACTGTCTGGGCGCGTTGATGGAGTGCTATCAGCCCACTCCTCGCGTCGTCGTTTTATTACGCCAATAACGGGCGGCTGGTCAAGAGGTATGCGCTCGGGCTTAACGCGCTTCTGCTTCGCGAGAGTCTTGATCTCGCTCTCCGGCAGCTCCTCGACGTCGACCTTGACTTTCGCGCCGTTGAGGACGACTGTACTTTTCGCGTCCTTGCCCGCCTTCCGCAGAATGACCATCAGTCGCTCGTCACCCGCAAACACCGCATCGTGCTCGATCGTCAGCCAAAGCCCTCCTCCGCCTGCCGACAGTCGGTGTCGCCGCAGACATGATACTCGCTGTGGGGGCGGGTCGACGACAACATCGATTGCGGAAGCCCAGGTGTCAAGGTCGCATCGAATCTCGCACTCGATGTACTGCATCTGCCGCGCTGCCTGTGCGTCCGCAAGCTGCGACTGTAGAGAAGTGGTGGATGCACCTGGCGGTGTGCCCGATAGCGCAAGAGGCTGTATGGGCTCCCTGCGCTCGTACTCCACGCGAAAAGTTCCCTTCTCGTGGTCGTACTTCATCGCAGTCTTCTTCGCGCCGCCGAGCCTGCTCAGCACGGGCGGGCCACCAGACTTGATAGCGAACTCGCCCACGCCCGCCACCGTCGCGATCATCTGCTGAGGGATGGACGATTTGTTCGTCCATCCCTTAGGATCGGATTGCTCGAGGAGTGTCAACGCAGTTGTGGTGGGAGAAAGCGACTCTATGGCCCAGCCCTGCAGGTCGACCTGCATGCGGATCGTCGTCGGATCCGTGGACGGGATGTTGGAGAACAGTTGATTATCCTCGGTAGAGAACGCGAAGACGTGGATAGTCGTAGGCGATTTATATACGGTCTTGAGGAGGACACTGTCGCGCGCGTTGACGGGCCATGCAGCCTTGGTCTTCATGTACCACAGCTCAGTCAGCTCGTTCACGTCGTCCAGTAATAACGCTTCCTCGTGCGTCTTGTCCCAGAACGCCCGCGTGCCCGGCGACGTAATGGCGCTGTACAAGTCCCAGAGCCCGATGCCGACGAATACGGCTTCGGCGCGATATACGACGAGTGTAGGGTCAATCGAATCGAGTTGCGTGACCGTTACACCTCGTGCCTCCGTATCTGTAGACGGTGAGCGGGGAATCTAAGACTTCATAATGGACATACTGCGCTTCCACTTTGCTTCAGGCTCCTGTAGCAAGGACGAGAAGTAGATGTAGCTACGCCGCACGCGTGTAAGAACGACCTTGTCGGTGATCACTGAACGCTCTGTTGCTGTGCGACTCAGCGCCATCGGCCGTGCAGCAGACATGGTGGACGCCGAGTCGCTGGTAGCGGTCGTCTCCACGGTCGTCATGCTAATACCACTCATGCTCTGGGCGTCCTTCAGCAGATCCTCCTCGGACGCGTCGATGGGTCTGACAGCCGGGTCTCGTGCGGCAGTTACGTCCTCTACCGGATGGAGCGAGCCGTTGAGCCGCAAACCAGAGCGTGCTGAAGCTGAGGACGGCGCAACTGCTAGCTCAATCGCGAGCTTGACCTTGAGGATATGGTGCGCGGGGACCGACACATGGCGCGCAGTCAAGATGACATAGTCGCCGGTCTCGCTCCCCGCCTCTGCTGCGGATGCCTGCACGGCCTGCACAGTCCATGGTAGGTTGGCTGTCTCGTTCGAGGGCGCCTGCGTGGAGAGCTGTAGGTCCCAGCTGAAGTCACGCGGCGCGGGCAGCAGACACTCGACGGCGCGATGCAGGCGTTTACGCGTGCGGATGACGTCGAGGTTGTTGCTTTGAGGCGGTTCATCCTCGTCGTCGGGGATGATGTGATACTCGAGCACAAGAGCCTCGCGACCGAGGTCGAAGCTGATATTCTCCACACCGACACCCGTGCCAAAGCCGGACAAGATGGGGATGCGGCGCCCTCGCTGACGGACGGTGTTGATGAGTCCAAAGACCATGGCAGGAAGCTGCTGCGCGAGATTAGGAACACCGAGTCCCCAAGCTGCCTTGAGGTCGTGTTGCCAGAAGCACGAGACGCGTAGCTTGTTGCTGGATTGTCTTCTCGACCGCTCAGCGCTCGGTTCTCCGTTTTGCGGGAGTTGGATGCACCAAGCGAACACTATAGGACGTCAGTATACGTCAACACAGACCACGCCGATCACTCACGTTGAATGTGAGATCGCACATAAGGTGGTGCAGGTCTGAGGTAGGCAGGCTCATCGTGAGATCGTGGCAGGCTCGTAGCAATGTCAATCAGGGTGTTCGCGTTGCGCACGGTGCGCGTGATCGTAATGGCGTCTCGTGGACTGTGGTAGACGCGTCAGAGTTCAAGTTCACTCGTGGAAGAGAGATTGCGCACTTTGCAGGCCAGCCGAGCATGAAGTTGGTCTTGACGATTCGTGTCTCCATGTCAAACATTTCGATGAGCCGCGCGCTTTCCACAGCAGGGTCCCAGTCTTTGCGCAGTTCCGGTGTGGAGAGAACGGCTCTCCAGGCATCGAGCATGTCGAGAACGCCGTCCGAGTCCTCAAGCGGCACGTCGACGACGACGCGGTACATGTCGCCGCGCCTGCTGGACCGCTTGTGTACGACCGCGTCTGGCAGCTCGCGCGCGCTGGTTGTGGGCGAAGATACGATGGAAGAGGTCGTGGACTCGCGTTTGGGCAGCGGGACGCGCTGCCATGTCGTAGCCGAAGACGAGAGCGCGCGGAACGTCGACTCAGCCTCGGTCAGGCTCGCAGCCCATGTCGCCCGTAACCTGTCCTATGGTCAGCACCCAGCTAGCTCGCGGTCAGCGCGCGCAGACAGGCTCACCGTGCGCCGTCCGACATGGAGCGATGGTCACCGGAACAGGCGCCTTTCGGCCTGACACGCCACCAGCATGCGCCAAAAAGGAGCTGACAGCGCGCAGACTTCCGATATGTCCGGTCTGAAACTTCGAGCTGACGTAAACATCCTCGTTTTGCATAGAGCGTCTCATTAAGGAGCAGAGAAATAAGAAGAGATACAGTACAAGAAACCTACGTAGAAACTGCGCCGTTTGCTCGACCGGTGCTGAGAAGGTCTATATACCACTGGACGTACAGTACTGTAGCTCGCCATGTCTACTCCTCTTTCCGCCAGAGGTGCTGCAGCAATTGAATCTGTGGATCCACCATTCCTGCAGTCATCATACTAAATGCCCCCACTTCGCGAGCAAGTAGTGCGGCTTGAACACGCATAGGGGTGGCGTACTTCAGTGCCAACGAGCTGTCTCCGTACTGCCGTCGTCCCATTGAGGCTGCGTCCACCAGTGCGTTCCCGTCCTGAAGAAAGGCCAAACGCGCCATCCATGATGCTCGTAGCCATCATTCCGCGCGCCGCGGCGAGCGCCAGCAGTGTATTCAAAGCATTTCGGATTTCGTCGTAGTGCCCACGGCGCACCTTCGCGGCAGCCTCCAACTCGTCTAGGCTACTGGTGTCGCATGCCCGCGCATGCGCTCGGAGTACATCCCGCACGTATGCGGATTCGGGTCCGGTACTCCTTGGTATGGCAGCGTCTCGGGAGTGCGGTCCCACGCATGCAGTCTAGCCAGCACTCCTCGCACCCCGTAAAGCCTGGCGTCCTGTACCACTTGTACGGCGAGCCGCACACCTTGGTGTCCCGCGGACATGGCACGCAACTCGCATTCTGCGCCGCACGGGATAGGAGCGGGCCCCAGTCGTCAATGGATAATGCGCGAGCCAGGAGCTCGAAATTGAGCGCACTACGCAGCGATGCGACCGTGACCCGCGTGCGGCGGTGCGTCGGGAGGGTACGCCGTCCGTCTGAAGTGGGACGCGACAGCAGTGTTTCCGTTCGGCGGCGAGGAAGCTTTGAGCTATTAGTAGCTCGTAGCAGATGTCTGCGTGACCCACTTCGACGGCTTCAATGGTCGGTATGCGCGTCAAGAATATGGCAAGTACCACGCTGCCAATGCAGGACTCCGTATATTAAGAGTCTATCTATGTCAACGCCCTTTGTCCACTGAAGTGAACAGGTCGATCCGCCGCCTTTCGCATTCGGCGACTGCGAGTGCGTAGCAGCCCTGTGAGCGCTCGCTGATGTCGCCTTTGAAGAGCAGCCGTAAAACGCGTACCGACGGCAACTGGGACAACGCATCTTCCAAGTCGAACCAGTACGTATCGAGCTGGTCGAGGTCGTCGCCGTGGTGTAGTCGTACGAGTCGTAATTCGCGCAGTCTTGCACCGTGTCGTGCGAAAGCCGCGATCTCCGGCTTGAGAGGAGGGTGTGTAAGGGCCAAGCACTCTAGTTGCGTGCACGCGGTAATGAGACTTGGTGCGGGGATCGTGTTGCCGATGGATTCGATGCTGCGTAGTCGGGTGCATGGCGCAATAGCCTGGACAAGTGCAACCTCGACCGGTTTGTCGAACGTTTTGATCCACGAAAGTTTTAGATATTCTAGGGTGTCGTGCGAGTTGCTGAGGAGTTGTGGATAGTGGACGAAGTCTATGCTCAGGTCATCTGAGACGACGAGCTCTTGTAGACGGCACGCAGGCGTGGGAAGGGACACTGGGGAGTCCATGGCCGCTAGTCCTTCGTCGGTGACGGCGCCAAAATGTAGAGAACGCAGGGATGGCATTAGGGAGAGGAGGCTGAACATGGAGGACACGGATAGGGCGCCTTTCGATCCAATAGTCCAATGCGTTATGTACCGGAGCGCGTCGTGGTCTGCGAGTCGTGTGAGGCTGTCGGCGCTCAGCTCCTTGAAGGTCCATCGTTGAAGGACGAAGACTCGAAGGTATGGGCAGCGTATTAAGAGGTCGACAAGCTTGTCATCGGTTAACCATTGACCACGCTCTGTGACGGTAACGGTGATGGAAATTATAGAGCGTGCGAAGCTGAGCGAGGCCGCGGTTGCGCGAAGGGCGGTGTCGAGGTCTACGTTTGTAGAGAGGGTGAGCACCGCGCTGGCCATCCCGGGCCAACTGCTTCTAGCCTGACGTCAAGGTCAAAAGAGGCAAAAAATCTGCACACGGCAAATCCCGTTTCTTCTCTTCCTCCATGCAGTCCATGTCGCGAGGTCCTTTGACTCTGCATTTCTCTGCGTCAATTACATCTGGTCAACTTCTTGCTGTATGGCGTGATATTGATATCAATGCCCGACGCTGTCCTAAATCGCGATTTCGATCATCATGCGCCAGCATTGCAGGTTTCAGCTTGCTTTCAGCTCTGTTCCGTTTCTGACTGCGTCGATAAGGCACCACAGTCAGGATTCAATGTGGCTACGCTGGGGACAGGGGCTAGAGACGATGGATGGATTCGTCACGCTATTCTACACTTCCTATAGCGATACACTTCGGGTACATAACGGGTTAAAGCACGGCGTACATCTTTCAAGCCGATGAAATGCAGATGGGGAGAAAAGCGGTACGCTTGCCACGGTGGTAAGCTTCGCATGAGTTGACGGCACGCTTGCAGTGCTTCGTCCGCCGCGCAGCGCTTTTCGGGATCAGCTTCCTCCATACGGGCCGCCAGCGCTTTGAAGCCGTCATTGCGCTGAGATGCGGGCATGAGCATCGCGGCTTCGGCGTGTAATGAAGGACTCACTGAATGTAGGAGGAACGAGAACAGACGAGCGACGTTGTAAACGTCTACTTTGTACGGATCGTACGAAGGGCGGAATTCTTTGGAGTTGATCTCAGGCGGTGTCCAGCGACCTCCAATCCAGTGTGCTTGGGGAGAAACCGGGTTGACTCTGCGCGCAAGGCCGAAGTCAATTAAGTACAACTTGTGCGGGGGGCCACCGGTAGTCGTCATGACGTTGCCCTGGGAGATATCCCTGTACGCGAGAATAAGCATCGCCTGGAAACAAGGAAGCAACCTACCGGTGAACAATTCCTAGCGAGTGAAGATACGCAACTCCCTGGGAGCATTATTGAGCCGACAGAGGTAAGAGTAAGCGAGCAGGACGAACCTCGACGGCTTGCTGGAAAAGGTTCAGAGCAAACGCGCGAGTCAGGCAGTCCCGCAGACCAAACTTCACGTCCTGCAAGGCGGGCATAACCACGAAGGAGAATTCAGACGACGGGATGTCGACATCCGTTGCGGGAAAGTCGAGAAACGCCGAGACTGGGACGCAGTGGTTGTGCGGATGGCTGCGCCGATGCTCTTCGTTAAGAAACCTGAGGATCTCGAGCTCCTTCGACCCAATTCGACCCTTCTCACTGCAAAGTACCTTAATGACGACGTCCTCGTTTGTTGCTTCGCAAATGGCGTGTATGGTCCGAAACGCGAATATCTAATTCAGAGGTTAACAGCCTTTACGGCGAGCAGGAATAGTCACGCACGCTTAGTGGTTGTGAGTTTGGATCACGAGCATATTCGTCGCGCTCTACAGGACTCCCCTGGAAGCCATCGCGAATGTTGCGCGGCCACGCGCCTTCGACAACTGAACCAGTGTAACGCCAGCCCGGAGCATAGCGCGCTCGAAGACGATATCCGCAGTCACGCAAATACGGGAAGAGAGCGACCCAGAAGAGCTCGTGTCGCTCGATGCCAAAGAGGGGAGTGGACGCAGAGGCTATGACGTCGTCGACGCGCCCTTGCTCGTCAAGTAATAACGCCGCCATTCGGAAGAGCTCCTTCTGAGGCAGTGTGGCGAGTTTGCCAGGTACTCCTTTCCACAAGCGCTTCATGGCATCGTTTGTTTGAGAGTCGCCGTGTTGTTGCGTAGCCATGTGCTTGGAGGTAGAAGGGAGTCCGGGCAAGTTCGCTGAAATATATACGCGGAAGTGCGCGGAAGTGCGCCAGTCACGATTGAAAGGGACCACTTATGGAGTCCGCCCGTCCAACTTGTCCTTTCCTTCCCCCATGCGCTATTCGCAAATGTATCCTATAACACGCTTGCTTGTGTAATCAATCGCAGCCTGAGCTTCATCGTCGACGACAAACTACTAGTATGAGTACAATGATTCAACGCACCCAACTATTTCTTGCCGCGACCTCGACCGCGACCACGACCGCGCCCTCTGCCCCTGCCTCTTGTTGTGCCTTTTTTAGCAGTCGCAGCGGTGGACTCGCCCTTGTGCGAGTTGGCTACGATGTCGTCCAACAAGCCCTCCACCGCTAGTGTACGAATGTACGCTTGGATGAACGGCTCGTAATCGTGTGTCCGCTGTAGATGGTCTGCCTGTGCTCGTTTATCTCGCTCAACGAGCTCTTCCATCCGGGCCTTGACCTCCATCGCTTCGTCGACACAGCGCTCCCATGTTCGTGGGAGGTCGTTTTCGGGCATGTCAAGAACCTGCCTCTGCACGCCCATCGCCTTCGCGCCGAAGCTCTTGGAGAACGTCTCAGCAGGAAGTGGCGACGGCCGTAACGGCGAGCTGAACGCGCTACCACTCGTCGCGCGCGCGATGCGGTCCACCTTCTGCATAAAGTCGTCCCCCATGCGCCGCTCAAGCGCGGCCTTGCGCCGTTTGAGCAGCTCCATCGCGTCGCTCGCGGTCTCGTACTTGCCGCGCACGAGCGCGAGCATGCTCGTACGTATCCCGCCGAGGCGGTCCATTTTCTCCACCAGTTTCGGCCGGACGGCATCAGTCCATGTCATGTGCGGCGCAAAGGTCGCGACGGGCACGGGCGCGGCGCTGTATCCGTCCAGCTCGTATACGGTACCGTCCCTTTGGGGAAGATAGGCTATATAGTGGAAAATGTCGGTCGTGCTGTCGGTGTATGTTTTCGTTTTGCGCCGCTTCGCTTTGGGTTTCGCTGCTTCACGAGCGTCGGCCATAGTCCTGATGACAAGAGATGAAAAGGCAGCGTGACGGTCTGCGGGTCTACATTCTTAGCGACTCAAAGTGCAAATTCTGATTAAACCAACGCACCTCGCGAGAGAATTGTGCGTTTCGCGTAAAAGCGTCGAGTTCGAGATGGCCAGTCCCTTCATCTGCAAGGGAGTTCACAAATGCCCTACGTTACGGTGGTTTGGAGCTGCGCTGCACACCACGCACCTTGGGTTCGAAGTCGCGGGTCTCGTCGCGGAACACTCGCAGCTCATCCCCGAGCTGGACGTCTGGATCATCGCCTGGGAGATTGAGCACTATGTTGAGCACTGCAATCGTGGCGCACGCGTCTGCTACGACTTGGTTGGCGAACCAGAAGCCGTGGGGGACGGTTTGCGAATCGGGCTGCTGGTCGTCGTCCAGAGGATCCTCTTGCAGTTCGGCGTCGTTGTAACAGAATATGAGTGCCTTAGGTCTTACAAGCGCTGTCAGATTATTTGTAACCCTTAGCGAATACACTCACTCAAGTCTGTCGAGCTCGTCCGCGTCGATGCTGTAGACTTCATCGAGCTCGAGTCCCGCAACGCCGAGGCCGTGCAGAAGACTCGTGAACACATGTGGATCGGATTCAATGACGGCAAATGGCTCCCCAATAAGATCTATAGCTGGTGCACTAGTGCTGGCTGTGGCCGTCGTTGGCAGTGGTAAGGTCGAGGTCATGGCTTGAGCGGAACGTCCTGGCGGAGTTTCCGATCGCGTTTGCTCCTTGTTCCCGTTCCGTCACGACCCATGAGCCAGCCAGGCACCCACATCGAGCGAGCCACGCAGGCTTTCAAGTCTGGGGACTATAAACGCGCTGTCCAACTACTTACCGAGGCATGCGAGTATTCCTAATAGCCTGTATCGCGCTGATGATCTCCCTGCTAGGCAATTGACGCGTCAGGCCCAACACTACAGACCTTGGACTCTCGCGCGGCAGCGTACACGAAACTCAAGAACCTTCAAGCTGCGTTGAAGGATTCGCAACGCGCTATCGAGATTGCACCCAACTCGTTCGTGGTGAGATGCTATATCCTGATAGACGTTTGTGCGGAGACTAACCTTTGTCTAGGGATACGCCCGCGCAGCACGGGTTCTCAAGGAGCGCAATAGATTCGACGCTGCCCTCTCTATGGTCAACCACGCGTTGCAGCGCGCTAAGAACCGGCAGGGAGATCTCGAGAAGCTGAAGCGCGAGATCGTCGCGTTGGTCAAGGAATCAGAGCGCCTCCGCCGCGCCGAGATCGCGGTCTTGCCCGTCGAGGTTCTTGGAGAAATATTCGCATTCATTGCGGACGGGGATGCAGACGCGCCACTCCGTGTTGGTGCAGTCTGTCGACACTGGCGCGAAGCAGCTCGCGGACTTTCTACGTTATGGGCTCGTCTCGTCCTCGGAGACGTTAGACCTCAGGCCAAGGCCAAACTGTGGCTCGACACCTCAAGGCATCGTGTTCGGCACCTTGAGGTCAACGGCGTGATCGCGTATAGGACCTTCTGCTCGCTTCGAACCACACGCCAGCTAAGCTCCTTACGGGAGATACATATCAGCGCAGACTCAAAATCGCTCGACGATGCTTGGCCGCCGCTCGGAATGCCCCACCTTGTTTCCTTCCACTTGGACTGGCAGGGTTGTGGCATCAAGTTCGACAAGCATAACGATGATGCGCTTGCTCGCCTTCGACATCTCTCCCTCCGCACTCCTCACCGGACGCTGCTCTCTGCGGGTATAGCTATGCCGGAGCTACGAACTCTACATCTTGAGACTCCCGTTCTCTTTGCGGACAATGACTTCCACGTCTCCATGGCCAATTTACTGCGAGTCAGCTCACTTCTGCAGTCCCTCATACTTTACGACAAGTTGCCTTCCGAGATTCCACAGCTCGCCCTTGAAGCAGTGGCATTGCCATCGCTTTCCTCTTTCGAGTACCACGGCGGTCTCGCCCGCTCGCATTTACTCGACGCACTGCAGCTTCCCTCCCTCGCGCGGCTGGTGCTCAGACCTGTCGACTCTGCGCACAATGTCACGCAACGTCTGCAGCGTTCTGACCTTGCCAACGTACGCGAACTGCGTATTACGCCTGTATTGGACAAGGCCGAGGATATCTTCCCTGTCGTGATGGGCATGCCCCTCCTAACGGTTCTGCAGCTGTCAAACTGCGGGACCGACATGGGTGCGGTTGTCGACGCGCTTGCCAAGTCCCCGAAGCACTTACTGGAGGAAGTCGACTTCTCGCATTGCACCAAGCTCGCAGGAGGCCCACTCGTGCGGCTCGTACAGGCTGGAATCACGACTACCGGTGGCGAGGAGAAGTCGCGCGTTCGCGTGGTAGTTGTTGACGGATGCCCGCTTGTCGAGGCCGAAGTGCTGCCATGGCTGAGGAGCAAAGTGTCGCGCTTCAGCTGCGTATACATGACCAAGAAGGCCGCGAAGGGTGGCCGATTTTTGGGTTAGATTTGTTGCATTTCTTCCCCGTACGATCTATCGCCTGTTCGCTTTGTATTGCTAATGTCTTGGATAGCGCTCTTCGCTCGTTGATACAGTCCTTTGTATGATATATAAGCGGTTGGAGAATATCCGTGACAATATGATAAGTACACTATAATAAAGGTGGAAGGTCAATTTACAGCAGAAGTCTCCTTCGTAGACGGTCCCGCCTGCGCGAGGTCAACGACGCCCCAGAAGTGCCGCTTCTGCTCTCTCTCCGTCTCGCCAGGTTGTACAAGCTGTACTGCAGGCTCCGGGTGGAGAGGAAAGGGACGCAACTCTTCGACAGCGCCCAGTTGCTGTCGATCATCGATTGCGTCGCCAGCGTATGCGGGTCCGAAAGGCCAACTTCCGCCCCTGCCGCGCTTGCGTTTCTGCGCCCTCTTCCGCCGCATGTGAAGCAGTACCGCGGCCCCGCCGATACAGAGCAGCAATACAGCTGTGCTGGCGCAGCCGATCCCTATCGCCTGAGCTGTAGAGAGGTTGTGATGGGGCGCAGTTTCCTTCGGGGGCGCAGTGCTTGAAGGAGACGACACTATGTCGGAAGCCTTTTCGCTGTCTGGCGATGATGTAGCATATGGGTGATCTGTCATTGAGGGACTGAAGCCAGCTTCTGTGAACGCTGCGGACGCAAAGGGGTTTACTGATGCAAGCGCACCTGAAAGACTCTGACGTCCCGTTAGAGGTAGAGCTTTCCTGGCTCGTGTCCGTGGCAGGCGCCGCATTAGGTCTGTAACTGCTATAGGGTCAGTGATGAGCGGCAGCGAGTGTGCGTGAAACCTTCGTACACGAGCCAGTCCAGAACCGTAATGGCACCGTTCTGCAAACATCTGACAGTGAACGTGTGCGACCCCTGCGAAAGCTCGGTATAGAATAGCAGTATCCGAGGAGTCTCCAGCGGGGCGGCTCCGGATATAGTAGGGTATTCCACATCGTCTATCATGACGCTGAACCTGCCGTGGTCGTCGTTCAAATCGCCATAGTACCACAGCGCAGATCCTATTAGGTAGTTCATTAGCGCTATGACAATTGCCCACTGGCAATAATGAATCATACCTGTGAATGTGAACGAGAACTCTGCGAGGTAGGTAGTGGTGATTTGTCCGGTTCCACCGAAAAGGTTGTCATTACTGACGCTCGACCACTTGTCGACTGGAGTATATGTTACTGTGCCAAGACTCAGTTAGACTCGGACTGAACGGATACGTGTATAACACCGGCTTCACACTCACTGTCCGCATTATCGTCCTGCACGACTATGTCGTCTTTACCCGGGAGGACGATAGCTTTGGCCATAGAAAACGGCAAAAAAAGTCCTAGAACTGTGGAGTGCATATGCTTCTACTTGTACTTGTACTTGCAGTGAGCCACCAGCAGAGGGCTTTATTAGTAGCGCTCAGGAGTGTCGGTGCCCTGATACTTTCTCATGATCCGACACTGTAAGGGCCCGCCAAGCATTTGTGACGTGCACTCTCTGACCCTCTGATCGCCTGTTCTGGGACGAAGAATCCGTTGCATTGTCCCGCTCAAAACCCCGCTTGCCGGACTGTCGGTGTCTTCTCCTGTAAAGAACGATGCCATCTGTAAACGGTGAGCGCATCGTTTCTGTGGCTATGACCTAAAATGGTGCGCATGCTTGCGATTCACAGCCGCAGGGATTGTGAGATACAACAGCAGTAAGCAGAATAGGCAGCCCGCTGACAGCAGGAATTGCGTTTCTGAACCTGCGAATGTTGATGCTGATTAAAATCCTGACCCGATTAACCAACCGAGCCTGAGAGCGCAGTACAGTCTCTGCGGTTAAAACATTTGCACAGCTCAGGTTCTTGCTAAAGTTTGCAAAGACTTCGGACTGAATACGTCCGGAGCCGCGGGACTTCAAGAGCGGTACTTCGCACACGCTGCCTTCGGGCGCAGCAGGAGTTAACGACTCGCCAATGCCGAGGACCCTCAGGAACTACATCCTGAGTCGAAGATCAGGAGACGTCAATGTCTAGTCCCGCAACGTCGGGAAATGTATGATTACTTGACAAGACTGGAAGAAGCGAATAGGAACGAGGGTTCACTATTGTACATTGAAGAACGAAGCATCATAAGCAGCGAGTCCATTAGCGGCAGCTAGTCATCTTCCTCCTCCTTCTCGTCGCCGTCAGCATGGGCCTCGCCGTCACCCTCGCCTTCACCTTCACCCTCGCCCTCGCCTTCTCCACCCTGCTCTCCGTCCTCGCCTTCTTCACCTTCGCCTTCTTCACCGTTCTCGCCGTTCGCGTAGTACCCGCTTGCATGAGCGATGTTGCTCCAGCCCTCGGGATTCGATCCGGACGCGCTGCCGGCCTGCTTGAGGAGCTCCGGGTCGAGCGCCGACGAGTCGACGGGCATGTCCGGGTAGCTCGAGCGCACCGTCGCGCTGTACTCGCCACGGCGACCTTCGTCTTCGCTGCCCGCGGCGGGAGGAGGGGCATACGGATGCGGGTAAACGTGCGCGTAGGGGGTCCAATGGCCCTCTGCAACGAGTCAGATGGTGGCTAACGGGTCACCGGATCATCGTACCGGCCATGGCGTGGGGGTGATATGCCCACGGAGGGGGCGCCCCGTAGTAGTATCCGGCAGCGGCGGCGGCGGCAGCAGCGGCGTCTGGTAATGCCGTGAGCAGAATTTCAAGACGATTACGATGTGCATACCCTCGTAGTTGTAAGGAACGGGACGGTGAGCGTCGTCCACGTTGTCTGCGGGAATGTCAATCAAGAGTGAAACACAAGCCCGGAAAAGCGAACCGTCGTGCTTGAGTCTGTGCTCCCTGCGGGACGAGCGCACGCCGGGCAGGTCGACGTCTGTGCATTCCTCGCCCTTGCCCTTCTTGAGGCAGCGCTTGCAGGGCCTGTTGCCGTCGCACTTCATCTTGACTGCGCGGCAGGAGGTGCAGGCCGTGCGCTTGCGCTGGAAGTCGATGCATTCCTCCGGCGCGAGGCCCTTTTTCAGGCAGCGGTCGCAGGGCCGCTCGCCGTCGCACTTGATCTTGCCGCGGTGGCAGTTGGAGCAGGCGAGGCGGACGCGCTTGCGTTGCGGGTAGTCCAGCGACACGGGCATCGGCGCCGCGATCATATGGTGCACAGGGACGCCGGGCGCGCCGTCGGGCATCGTGGGCAGGCTGTCGCCGTTGTCGCCGGCATCGTCGGGCGCAGGGCTCGCAGAGTGGGCCGACATGGTCGCTGGTTGAGTAAGAGCGGGGAGCGTGACGCTGAGTCACAATCCCAACTCAAAGCGTCACGGGGCCGCCGCTGCCCCCGCCAGGCCTGGAGGTCGGTCCTCGTCGTTCACGCCGGCGAGCTCGACACGGTCGCAGCGCATCATGGAACGTCGGTTGTGCCCGTTGAGCTCGCTGACTGCCGCGCCCGCACCGGGAAGCACCGTGGCCGGGTGGTCTCTGCGACGACCTCCAGCGCCTGGCTGGTCACTTGTGTCTGTGAATGCGGTCCCTATGACTCAGGATGGTCTGCAGACCAAGTTGCCGACGCTCAGGAGTCCATTGGCGTCGAATATTGGCGATTTCGAGCGGGATGTCACCGTGTCACGGATGATTTCCCCACGTGTTGGTCCTGCGCCTCCAGAGGCGCGCTCTGCACAAACGACCACTTCTTTTTTATGGCAACTTGCATGCATTGTCTACGTACAGGACGAGTAATTGGTCGACAGTATGTAACACTGAACGGGGCTTCGCTTGAACTCTGAACTCTGGCCAGGGACCGTATACCCTCCACGACACACATGTCATCAAAGGTGATGGCAGAATGTCGTGTGGAATAGCACCTGCGAAGCCTTTGAGTCCCACAGAAGTAGCAGTACAGTACTGCATGTGCATGAGGATAGTGGATCCTCGACTGATCCTCGACCACCTGCGACGAGCGCTCGTTCCGGCATACACGCGTAACCGTTCGCCCTATAAAGTCCTTAGAAGAAAGGGAGCTGCCATCACAGGCGGCGTTCTCCACGGAAATACGCGCTTAACGCCGTTCGGAGCCGACACCCAGGATTAAATCGCATCGAGAACCGCGCCGAAACGATGTCCAAACTCGACCTGTACGCGATGACTCTGCGAGACATGTTTCCTGTAGCGATACGTACGCGCAGTTGTTGCACAAGTGGATCCGGCCGGAGCCGACTAGGCGCGCCTTCCCTTGACCGGAACCGCCACCGTCTGCTCCAGCTATGGTCTGCACGAAGTGTACCAAGGTCCGTGTGACCATAAATCCATGTCGCCGGACTGCATTGCTTACGTTCACGCGCAGAAACTGTCCAAGGTTGCGGCGCCGGACCCGTTCGCCGCAGGCTCGAGCAGCTCGCGCAGAGTTGGCGAGAACAAGCTTGCGAAGCCCAAATACAAGGTATGTACGACGGCCAAGCATCGTATAATTGGATGCGGGGCTCATTGCGTCCGTGCTTAGCCCTACGCGCGGAAATGCAAGGACTGCAAGCAGACTGTTACGCAGAACGACGCGAAATATTGTCACGGTTCGCATAACAACTCTTGCGGCTCCTGGATACAGCGTCTAACCTCTACTTAGGCTGCGCGTATAAGAAAGGGCTATGCGCGATATGCGGCAAGGCGATACTGGACACCAGCATGTACACGATGTCCGCGAAGTAACCGCCGTGCGCCGTACTTGCCTTATGGACATTATTGTACGTTCCTATCTGATGCGTCTCCCCGTCGTGTTCTGCCCTGCTGTCTTTGATGCTGTGGTTGTGTAGCTAATAGATGTTGCGTTGTTGCGTGCGTCGTCGTTTCGTCAGAACTCTGGGTGTTTCTTTGCCGCCAACCTTCCAGCGTCATCGTCTTCGGGTGCTTCTGCTCTTGGCCGCGCGACCGTCGCTTCATCTTGTGCTTTCGCCGTCGTTCCGTATCGACGCTCGTTCACTTTGCATCGACTTTCCTTCGCAAATCGACCAGTGTGCCTCATTGGGGCAACGTTGGCGAAGCCAGCATACAAACCTTCCTACGTCGCTCGTCCTTAGGCCTGGGTGTGGCAAATCGTGATACTACCCACCATTCTACTACAACCGAGCCATTACTTAATTCGCATGTGCATGTACGAGCCCCAAGTCATCGTGCACCTGACTTTCGACTGGACGCAGTGCACGTGCAGCAGACGCACGGTCCTCAGCGCAGACAGCTTGCTCCGCGGACATTGCACCATGATATTCTCTTGCATTCGTTCATCCCGTGCGCAGGCACAGCTCCGCCTTCCACCACCTGTGGCAATTCTGAAGCCGCGCATCTGCTCGAGTCCTACATACGTGCGCACCTCGATCAGAGACCCGGTACTTCAGCTGACCGTGCCTGCAGACAGACGTTCGCCTATCTTACCGACAGCCTCTTGTTGCAGCGGCTCCAGATGGCGATTTAGGCTCACGTAGAAGTTACTCCGCGTGGCCAACCCACGGCCCTGTTGCCCGGCGGGCCGTGAAATGGGATATGAGGAAAGACGTGGGCGCCCTCACTCCGCAGCCTGTCGACCATGGCGAGGAGGTCGTGACACTTTCTACGACGTGGTCGTGAAGGAAATGGATAGCGCTCGTGCACTCGTAGGGGCGCGACACACTCCGCCCTCTTGAGTGGATTCTCTGCCGTCCACGACGTTCTCTACGAGCGTTAGTGGTCCGTGAGGATCTTGGACGCATTGGCCATGCTCAGCTGCATTGCGTGCAGGTTCGCGTCCCTGAGGCGCTATGGACGGTTGATCGTCGCGGCAGATCCTCTCCACGACGGGACAGTGCGTATCGTCGTACGTGACTCTATGCACGTACGCGCCGTCATGCTCTTCGACGAGGAGGAGTGGCATCAGCGACGACTTGGCCACATCACCTTCGTGCGGAGGTCCTCTGACTCCTCATGGACGAGAGTCCGCTGCTCTATTGGGTACCCCGCGCGAGATCTTCCCTACTGGGCATGGAACGTCGTCTCGCCGGAGGTCCTCGTGGACGAGGGTTCGGTGCTCTGTACAGTAACTGTGCGTGCTCTCGGCCTGCTGCTCAGCTTGAGACCTCGCAATTCACGGTCACGGGGAATGTACCGCGCGGATGGCGACCACGCAGACTCGTAGGCCTTCCAGAAGTATCAGGACTACGACTTGCCACATACGCGCGGTATGCTCGGGACACCTCCGTTGGTTGACTGGACCGTACTTCGAAGGAGACACTGGTCCGGGCTACCGCAGGCAGCGTTCTCTTCGCCCGCGGCGTCTGTCGCTCAAAGCATGTAAACTGTGTAGCATGGGCAATATGTCACAGCAGGATTGAGCGTCGAACGAGCCAGGGATTAAGTGGCTCGAAGAGATTTCATTGAGGGACCGCAACGGTGGGGGCAGAGTAGAGGTGGGGAGGTGACCTAGGACGACCTCCACTAGGCTGCTTAGCGGGTTTTCTCTTTGTCTTATCGTTCCGATTTCCGTGACAGGTGCAGCCACGAGGCACTATGCGCGATCTGGAGAGCGCTGACAGTCGTCATTACCTCGATGCGGATGCATGCGGAGGTCACACGCCGCAAGGACCTTGTCAGTCTCGTTGTTCTTTCGCCGGGACAACTTCGGGTTGGGTGTCTCGGCACTCCCGGCGACCTGTAGGCCTTGCACGCGGTGTGGCGTGCCAGGAGGCTGTTTGGTATGGTGTTCAATCGCTGCCTGAACGCGGAGAGCAGACGAGGGGTACGGCAAGGTTCTGATTGGGACCTCCGCTGAGAAAGTCGCTGCATTACTCACGCTCACGAGCCAATCGCTCACTGTGGCTACAGTCGCGCGTTTCTCGACGTTGGCTGACATCCTCAAGCGCTACTTGAAGTCCTTCTCGAAATGGATGAAACGATGCGGAAGCGAAGTAGGTAGGCGGCGACACAGCTGTCTGCCCGTTACCTAGCTGATTTTGGGACAACGTTTGGTCTCCAGGAGAGTATGATGAGCCAGTGAGATGCAGGAGAGGGCGTTGATTCGAACAATGAACGCATGGTAATGTTTGGCCTCATTGCGGCGGAGCAAGAGCGCATCTGTTCTAGCGCCTTCGTCTCCATAGAACATTACTGACGTGCAGGACGTCGCAAGGTTCTTCTGTTGAGGGGACGCGATCTATAACCGATGGGTACAAATAGCGTCGCCTCCTCCCGAGGAACACCACAGACAAACACCCACCCCTTCGCGCGTCCCTCATGTGGCGTCGAAGCGCAGCGATCCGGCACACTCATACCCTACCCATCCGAGGATCCTTAGGTAAGGTTCGCGAGCACGCGGTTGGCAGTGATTCTTGCGTTCCATTCCCGGTGCGTTGCCATCCGGTTGGCGATCCGGTGGCTGCTCCTTTGTTCTTATAAGGCGACTGCTAGGGGGACGGCCGTTTCCCCCTTCGTTCTCTGTCTCGTCATTCTCACCTGCTGCAGGTGCGCGAATGGGCCATCCGCCCACTGTGCATAGTGTCATGGCGTCGGAATCTGATCATCGGGACCGTTCTGACCCTCGAGGAGCCAGATGGTTCCTTACTCTCCTTCATATCGCGTTGGGTGCTCTCCAACCTTTCTTAGAATGCTCTGCAGGATCTCTACACCGGCACGCTCCTTTGCGCTGTTGCCCTATCGTCACGCCTCGCCCCATGGCCACCCTCATCGTCCAGCTCGGCGGCGCTCTCATCGAGTCACGTCACAGGCGTGGTGCGCACCTGAACCTTTCAGGACAGTCTTGCCTTCGCGTATGCTTCACGCGCACTCGCCTCCTGACCTGTAGCACTCCGTGTCGCTGCCTGAAGGTCGACTTACTTCCGCACCAACTACGCGTTGTAGGCTTACAACTATGAATCGTATGGGATGACAGCGTTGCTGCACTAGGCTGACCTGGGTCGTACAAAGTCTTGCGCCGGCCGATAAATTCTTGTATGTTTGGATCGCAATACTGCTTTGCGGGACTCGCAGACCCCCAGTGCGCCGACGTCTCTCTCTGCCTCTCTCTCACTCAGCCAGCTATCAGAGCGCAGTGCTCCGCATCTCTGACCCTGCGTTCCTACGCGCTATCTGTCGGGTCGGAGACCTTCGTGACCATGTCTCTCGCGTAGCTTGCGAACCTGATGTTCGGTTCAGACTTTCGTGGCTAATGCGGTTGCAATATTCCCAGATCAGGTCCTTCCTGCTCCAGGCTTATGGTATGAAGTGGTAATCTTTCATCGTATCCTTCTTGACTCTCTCGCGGACTCAATCGAATCATTGGAGTCATGGTGACGATCTTCGGGACCTGTTGCTTTGGTCATACTATCTTGTGGACCCGAGACTGGGCGCTCTGTTGACAGTTCGCGTTTGTAGGGCCGCGTCGTGTGCGATCCGGGACCTGTGCTTCGGAGAGCTGTCTTGTCGCCTCGCTCAGATCTGCTACGTTTTCCATCTTCGAGGCATAGCCTGTGATTCTTCGGCGCACCATCTCACTCGTCTATGACAATGAACCGACAAACCTAGTATATCCGAATCACGCCGCGGAATGCGCACTGGCAGGGCGAGCACACCGGTGCTGCAACGAACGTGCTTGCCTCTCACGCACTGCTCGTGAGAACGTGTCGTCTTGCTGTTCTTTCGTCCGACGAAGCTCTGCGGTCTTTACGAGCATGCACGTGTCTTCCCATGTCGGCGCGCTGAACGTCGTCGATCCGGACCCGACTCTCCGGTGTCTTCAAAGGCGGCGAACACCGCTGTTCCTTATCAACCTTGCACATCTTTCTGCTGGGGTTGTGTTGAATCGATGCCGACGCGGTACCGTCCATGTCGGCGGGTGGACGCGCCAATTCAGCAGTGCGCAGCACGTAAGCAAACACGTCAGGGAGCTTTGCGGACGTCCGCGCCCGTGCCTGCACCCGTCGATCCTAAATTGATCCGTTACTTATGCATCATCCCTTTGGCGGTTTGTCGAGGGAGAAGAAGCGACGAAAGCTGTTCGCGGCGTGGACACACTCCAAGTTCTCCTGTGACTTCCGGGGTCCAGCCTCCCATCACCGGCCTCCCAAGATTGCGAGGAACGTTGTCATAAATCAAATTTTGTTCTGCTGAACGCTTCGCCGTTCATCTCGTGGTTTACGCGATGGACAACGAGGTATGCACGCCTGCCGACTGAAAATTCTACCAATACCATGTGTCTGGCGCCTGTATATTTCTAATCGCAGCGTGTATGTCAAAATTTCTGGAAAGTTCTGCCATTCTCGGCACTGTTGGACGCAGTGGCGAATTGAGTGCGGTGAAAGAGTTGTCTGTCGAATGTCGTCGGCCGTGTCGGTCGTCACCGGCAGCGGAGTCATCACGCTCAACATCCAGCCACCTCCATCTGTCGCGCACAACCCGCGCCAAGGTCCAGGCAGCGTACACTCACAAAGGCTCACGGATTGCGCTATCTTGCTCGGCGCAGGCTCATCTCGGCCAGCCGATAATCAGGCGATCTCGAATCTAGAGCACGCTCTGAATCTTCTGCATCGCACGCGTCTGCCCCATGACCCCTCCTCTTCAGGGCCCTAGGCCCGTCACGCCAGACCCGCGCAGAGTTCTTTCGATTCAATCGCATGTCGTGTCAGGCTACGTGGGAGGCAAGGCGGCCGTCTTTCCCATGCAGCTTCTCGGCTGGGATGTCGACGTGGTCAACACCGTCAACTTTTCAAATCACTCAGGTATGTCGCTTGCCCCGCACCTGTGCGCTGTTTTAGCCGCATTTCGCCCCTATTCGTGTTACTGCGCGAGTCTCGACGCTTTGGGAAATACGCTGCGCCATCGCGCTGCAACCGAGTCGCTTGCTGGTACTCATATTTCTTCCTTTTGCACCTCTGGGGCGATAGGTTACGGGCGATTCGGTGGGCCAAGGACGGATGCGTCTGATCTGGCCACTATCTTTTCATATCTCGAGCAGAATGGGCTTCTGCAACCGTCCCGGGTCCTGACAGGTTAGTCGATATCGTCCACCATCCGCTGAAGCCCGAAAATAAGCTGCGGCGCAGGTTACATCCCCAACGCCAAGTCCCTTGAGGTCATCGCCGATGTGATTCGGAAGCTCAAGACCCGCCATCCTGAGATCATCTACCTGCTGGACCGTACGCAGCATACATCCACCGCGGTAATAACGGCATAGCTGACCTGCCTGCGCCAGCCGTCATGGGCGACGCGGGCAAGCTGTATGTCTCCCCAGACGTCGTACCGCTGTATCGCGCTTTGTTATCATGTGCGACCGTCATCACGCCAAACTACTTCGAAGTCGAGTAAGATGCCAATCTGCTCAAAGTCTCGCGGTGCTTTTCCGGCTAACGTCTATTTCTATTTTGCCTGCATCAGGGTGCTGACCGGTGTTGCGCTCACGAGCGCCGACAACTTGCGGGAGGCGCTGGACAAACTGCACACCGGTTTCGGGGTCCCTCATGTTGTGGTGAGCTCGATACCCCTGTCCGCGGCACTGCGTGCTTCGGTACCGTTTCCGCCCGGCACGTTTAGCGCCGATGACGATCTGCTGCTGTGCGTATGCTCATCACGGCGCGGCGAAGGGAAGGAGGGCGCATCGAGCGATGTGTACGCGTTTGGGATTGCCCAGATACCTGGGTACTTCTCAGGCGTCGGGGACCTGTTCTCCGCGCTTGTGCTCGCGCACTTTGACGGCGACGGGAGTCTTGGGAAGGCGACCGGACTTGCGGTCGGGACGGTGCATCGAATCCTCAGGGACACGGCAGCGCACAGTGCGGAGGGGGCGACGGAGTCGACGGATAGCGAGCTGGATGCGGCTGACGTTGAGAGACGTGTGCGACGGATGCGACGGAGGGAATTGAGGGTGATACAGAATGCGGGAGTGATTGCGAGCTGTACGGAGGCCGTTGAGGGAGTGTTATGGGCTGGCTTTTGGACTTAGCCGAGATGGATAAACAGCGTGCGATTTTTGCGGAGTTTGCGGTGGACACTGGGAACCCTGCCTTGTGCCCCGACGAGGCTTGAACCCGCGTGCGCCCATGGACGCTTCCTACGCTGCCGGCCCGACTCAAGTCCAGCATGACGCCGGCCAGCACGTCCAGTGGCAGCTCCACGCTGACCAGGCCTACGACGCGGGTTCCTACCCCAACCTCGCCGCCCTGTCCGTCAACACCACCTCTCCCCCGCCGACCCAGCAGCAGCAAGTCCAGTACCACCAGTTTCAGTACAACCCGCCGCAGGACACCCAGCAGCAGAACGGCGCAAACTGGCACTCGTACGAGACCGCGACGTACGAAGTCCACCGGAGACCGCCAGGCTCGTCCCGCTCAACCTCGTCGTCCGAAAAATCGCTGCACAACAAGCGCTCCTTGAGCGCAATCACGCCGCTCTCGGTCAACGTTGAGGAGCCACCCAGCTATGACGACCCACCAAGCTCGGCCGTCGATCTCAGAAATCCAAACGGGACGCCCTTCGACGACCCTGACATGGGATACGGTCAGGACCCCACAGGCAGTCCCGTCGACGGCAGTGGGGGCAGCAGCGGTGAGCATCTCGACGACGCAAAGCCCATGGACGGCGTCGTGCAAAACGGCATGTACGGCTACAACGTTCTCGGCGGCGGCGGCAAGGCACCGACCTCAAACAACTTCGTCACCAAACTCTACCAGTACGTAACTTGTATTCCGTACTACGTTGACAGCCTGCTCACTCGCGCCTGCGTAGGATGATAAACGACCCCAAGTCGGCACAATTTATCTCGTGGACGGAGCTCGGCACGAGGTATGCGCTTCTTGCGCCTCTGATCCTCCCCGCGGCGTGCTTCATGTCTTTTCCAGCTTCGTTGTGAGCTCTGTCGGCGAGTTTAGTCGGACCATTCTTGGCTCGCACTTCAAGCACAACAACGTAAGTCTATCGCACCGCGCACTGTCTCCCGCGTGGCACTGACCGCACCTTTGTTTACCTCAGTTCTCGAGCTTTGTGCGACAGCTCAACATGTACGGGTTCCACAAAATCAATCGCGTGAGTGACAAAGGCGCCACGGCACCCGCGACCATCTTGAACCTGATCCGGTCCCAGACGCCTCGCGCCCAACGCACCTCCACCGATGCGCAAACGTGGGAGTTCTCCCATCACAAGTTTCTCCGCGGGCGTCCAGATTTGCTCGATGAAATCAAGAGGAAAGCGCTCGAACCAGATCCAACAGTGCGCCAACGAGTGGAACTGCCAGCGGAGGTCGCCCAACAACTCGGGCGCATGTCCGACGAGTACCGCAGTGTTGTCAAGGAGCTGCAGGCTGAGCGCGCCAAAGTTGACCGCCTTACCGGTGTCGTCAAGGGCATGTTTGACATTTTGTCGGCCAATTTCCCTGGGCAGAGTGCGTGGGGATGCTCGAAAATACCGCAACATGCTGACTTGCGCTGTGCAGTCACGTTCCCATTCCCAAATGATTTGTTGGACGCACATCCACCAATCTACGTGACTTCGCCGACAGACAGCCAGTCGCACAACCCGTTCACGATGTATTCTCGTCCCATGACGGGCCACACGATGAGCCCAAGCTCGAGCCCAACGTCGGCGGACTTCCCTCCTCCGCAGTTTGCCTCCTCCGCGGGTAATGGTCCTCCTACAAGTGGGCAAGCGCCCATTAACGGGAGTCAACTCGTGCAAAATGGTGGGCCACCGCAGCCTCAGCGACGCATCGTCCACCGGATGTCGTTTGATCATGGGCCCGGCCACTCATTCGGTGGCGCGTTCCAATCGGGTCGCCGCCCTGGGCAAGATCCCGCCCTCCCGTCCTCGCCCGGCGGCCTGTCCGAAGCCGAGTACGGACACAGCCCGACGACAGCGACAGGCGGCGTCGGTGCGCGGATCCCCAAGCGCCAGAGGACGAACGACAACCCGCCCTCGCTCGAGCACCCGCCAGAACTCCCGCAGTCCATGCGTAAGATCTCTCGAGCGCGGTCCGATTCAGCGCCTCTGGGATATGGCCTGGGCAGCGGGAGTTCATGGGATGTCGGGCGGCCTCGGTCGGGCTCGACGCGTCGAGCCGCCCCTCCCCCTCTTCCCGACTACACGATCAGCGGCATGGTCAACGTCGGGAACATGATGAACGGCATGGCGGTGCAACCTCCACAACAGGTTGGCGTGCTCGCTCCGCCATCGCAGGGCGTCAAGGACGAGTCGATGCGCACCATCTGAGACCCGCCTTGTTCGTTTTTCCACTTCAGGGACATGCCCTGACGTGCCACACCACCTCTAAGCGGGTGTCGGACGTACTGGGACGCGTACCTGACGTGCTGTAGATTAGTAGCATACGCGATCCCTTCGTTGTCCATCTTTTCGAACTCTTCATTCATTTCGCTGTCGTGTTTTCGTCGTCTCTTCCCCCACCACCGCCACCACCACTACCACCACCCGCGGCCCTCCCGGTTGTTCTTTCTTGGTTCGGAAGGCATGCGGGAGGGCTCGTGCGTCGCTGTTTGATATGTTCGTGTTCTTCTTGGGCTATGGAGTGCCGTCGAGGATATGTCTGCCTCTCCCGTTGTATCATCTTGCCTTGGCGCGTCTCAGCTTCATCGCCACACACTCGATCTCTGCCAGCTATCTCCTGCGTCGAATCTTCTCCGTACATCTCTCCCTGTCCTTTACCTCCACTTGCATCGTCGGTTTTGCCTCCGTTGTACGAAAGAAGCGCGTTTTCAAGAATCTGTGCATGTGTCACCTGACCACCCTTGACCCAAATCCGTGTCGAGTTCAACGCCTTCAGCTCCCGACGATGCGTAAATCTTGATCTCGCGGTGCCCACGCTATCGACGAGGGCCATTCAGTCGCGCGGCCCCCGTGTGAGATGCGATGATGGGCAACGATATTGGGGGCTCGTAAATTGAAACGCGTCCGACATCGTCGGCCAGGGCGAGGTCACACGTCGCCCCGTCCATGCAAAGTGCGACGAACTGCGTGTACACGGTCATCTCGGCGATGAGGATAGCGTGAGGCACTGATTCAGGTCTAAATTATAACGGCATTCTCTCGCAAAGAAGACAAGCGTGAAGATAACGCGCACGCGCCTCTTTTGCGATCGCGAGTGTAAAGCGGACCCCAGGCGAGAGCATGCACGCAAAGCAGCTATACTCAGTGCCAACTGGCCTTCATCTGGGTTACATGCGGCCCAGCTCAAGTGCCAGCGTGCCGCGTAGCATAGGCATCGTGCGCAAGTAAACTTGAAACATGTACGTGCGCAGGCACTTTTGCGAGAACCGGAGTGGTGCTCACAAGGACCAGAGTCCTTGACTGCTTGGTTGAATTGGAGCCTGAGGCAACGGATGGATCATCTTCACATAACTTACACAAGCGCGGGGTAGTGCGTGGTCGAGATATTAATGTAGGGTGACCCGATGGTATCGTGTATTGATCAGAGAGCGATGGTGTGAAAGCGGTTTCTCGAGGTTTAAGTGTCAACGAACGCGACGGGACGCTCCGAGAGACAACAATGTAGTCTGTTGCACGTAGTTCTGAAGCGGGCGCAATGTAGCAGGACGAGCCGTTTCGGGGCACAGCACACGCAGATGGCTCTACTTGTATATGCGCGAGAGAAGCTGCTCAGGCCGACGTGACGGATTCGCGGCGAGCCGGACAACATGGCTTAGCCGCGAGGTAGACGGATCGTACGTACGGTCGGACCATCTAGTGTCGACGAGGCTATCAGATGAACGCAGGCGAAGAAGACCGATACGATGGGGCCGTTCGTGGATCCGTCGTATCTCGAAAGACAGCAATGTTGAGAGAGCACGATAGCGTGGCGTTGTTACATCTATGCACAGTAAACTCGTGGGTGAAGGTCAGCGCTATGCGCGACGTTGTCGCTTGTCCTGGTGTCCATTCGCGTCGCCGTTGCCATTCGAGCCATTAGCGTGGTGCGAAGATGAAGGACCGGGTGCTGGGGGATAGAACGGACGCGACGGCTGTGGTGGCGGAGGCACAGCGGCCTGCTGGTTAAGCGACATGAAGTGGTCCAAGAGGAGACTGTAAGATTATTGAGTTGGGCGTATCTCGAGCTATGGTGACATACTCTATCTCCTCCTGGAGTTTGAGCTGTTTCTCCGTTGCTATTTGAAGCGCTTGAATGTACTCGGCGCGTTTCTTCGAAATACGTGAGTACGTGGCAGAAGGAAGTACGTTGTGTCGAGGCTCGCGTACAAGAGTCACAGCGTCGTACTGCAGCAGTCTGTGCAATAATTAGAGCGACCAAAGTGCAGATGTACATGGGCTTACCGTTCCTCGTAGGTCATTCTGTGGGACCTTGACAAGTGTCCCGTCAGCGTTTCATGATCAGTCGAGACCAGCGATGCAGCACCTCTGTAACGCGGTCGCGTGGTGTCAGGCAGTGTGTCGAGCGTCAAGTATGGCCGCATACGTGATGGTACTGCTCTGCGCGTCTAGGCGCAGCCTCATCTTCCGGGACGCGAGTGCTCATGCCGCGTGCTTCAGAGTAACGATGACGAGCAGGATCTGAGGTGGTCGTGGCCGAACCAAAGCCGGCTGTAGCGGTGATAGCCGTGACTGTCCAAACGCGGAGTGCCAAATGCCTTTGTTTTCCTCGAAACATCTATAGAGCGCCTGTTGCCGAGGAGTTCGATCACCTATAGACCACAAGTGCATCATACATACCCTGTAACACGGTCGGGTGACCGCAGAGAGGGAGATCGATGAGATCTGCTCGTTTGCTTGGTACTAGTCGGGCGCCTGCGGGCATTGAGCAGTCCAATGAGAAGACTCAGCGCTGAAAGCACCATCACGCGCACTACTGCCTCATGTAAGACATCATAGGCTAGGCGATGCGGAACTAAACATCATGGTACACAATACCACGAGGAGGGCATGTGCAGTCTCGGATTGGGGGTGTCACGAGTCAAGGGAGTGTTGCATACACACCGCCATTCCAGGTAGCCTACATCTCGGGGTCCTCCATGAGTCATTTATGCGCCCCCTCGCTATCACTGAACCCCACTGCTTTGCTACATGACCCAGTCATACCCATCCAACTCCGTCAGAAGCCTGATACATCTCCTACGGCATTCTGCGCGGGCCAGCGGATAGGACGCGGGACATCGCTCGTTCGCGTCTCCTTTCATGACCATCCGAAGGGTCCTCAACGCCGGCAAAGACGGCAGGTGCCTCTCCAATTCCGGCCAGTACTCGCCGATGAAACCGTCGTCCTCAGACACCGCCGAACAGTATATGAGCCGTAACTCGCGAAGAGTACGCCCCTTTTGAGGTAGTGCAGCGATCTCGTCGTCGTTCGGCGCGCGTTCAAGTGACAGGCACTGCAGACCCGGACAAGCCGCGATGATGCGTGTTGGGGGAAAATCGTTCCCGATAAGTTCGAGACTGCGTAAACGCGTGCAGGGCGCGATGGCTTCCAAGACGGCGGTTTCGACCTCCGAGTCGAAGATCCAGGAGAGTTCGAGATGCTCGAGCGTGTCGTGAGAATTGCTGAGCAAAAGCGGGTAGTGGATGAAATCAATACCCCAGTCGTCAGTCACAAGGAGCTCCGTGAGACTGCAAGCCGGCGTCGCAAACGGCACAGTATCTTCGGGCGTGGTGTTTGGCGTATTCGTCTGCGTCCCGTCCTCGTCCGAGGCGTCAGAGTCATCGTCGGGATTGAGGATGTTGCCAATCCGGAGGGTGCGTAAAGAAGGCATGACGCTAAGCAGTCGCAAGAGCGACGAAGGTGAAAGGACTCCTTTCTCGCCGATGTGCAGTTTCGTCAAGCAAGAAAAGGCACGACTCGACGGTGCTGCCAATTGTTCAATGTGCGCCGCGCCGACGTGTCGAAAGGACCACTCGGTCAGAATAATTGAGCGCACGTTCGGGCATTGCAGCAGAAGTTGAGTAAATATATCCGCGGACACTTCGCGCTGGCTGTCACTCAGCGTGACGGAGTGTACAGCGCGACCGAGAGGCGAAGAGCGCAGAAGTTGTAACGCCTCTAATGCTTGCGTCAAAGAGCTGACGAACAGCGCAACGCTGGCCATTATACGCTGGATTGAGTGTCTGCGGGATGCGTCGCAGTAGCTGGTACCGGGTGTCGAGGTCACGCACAAAAGAGAAACGGGACGAGAAGTTGCGGATCCGGAGCCCGAGTCTCCGCGGGCCCGGCTTCGGCTTTCTATGTGAATATGAAGAATTACGTCATGTGCTATTGAGTCTACACAAGTCAAACTAGGTGTTTCGCGACGACGCAGAAAAGACTGAGCCTGCCATTTGCGACAGGTTTGCGTGACAAGGGTACAACCATTACTTTAGAACCATATGTATCCCTCCTTCGACGTTGAAAGGTGGATGCGACGCTTTGCGCATTCTGTAACCGCGTCGGCATAGCAGCTTGGTGAGCGCCGACTGAGGTCGCCACTGAATACAAGGCGCAAGATACGGATAGAAGGCAGTAGGGCCAACGCATCCTTCAAGTCGTCCCAGACCACGTCGAGATCGGCATCGGCGTAGTAGATCCGTACGAATCGCAGTTCGCGAAGACCTCTAGCGTCGCCTGAGAGGGCTCCAATTTCCTCTTCTGTGGGAGGCTGCGCAACCGACAAGCACTCAAGTCGAGGACACGCCGCGATCAGCCTTGCCGTAGATATCCCGTTGCCGATGGATTCAAGACTTCGTAGTCGGGTGCATCGCGCGAGGGCTTCAACAATCGCTTCTTCAACTGGCACGTCGAGGCCGTCGATCCATGACAGCCTCGCGCTCTCCAATGTGTCGTGAGAGTTGCTGAGGAGGTGTGCATAGTGCAGGAAGTTTACGCCCCTGTCGTCAGAGACCTCGAGCTCCTTTAGACGACAGGCAGGTGTAGGTATGACAGAAGAAAAGTTTGCCATTTCCGATACGTCGTCCATGACGCAGCCGAAGTGCAAGGATCGCAGGGATGGCATCACGGATAGGAGACGGAACATGGACGAGACTTTGAGGTTACCCGTCCACCCTATTGTGAAGTGCAATAGGTGCTGAAAAGTATGATGCTCTACGAGGCGATCGACATTGTGCGCGTTCAGCTCGAGGAACCTCCAACGTTGGAGGAGGAAGACTCGGAGCTGCGGGCATTGGACCAAGAAGTCAACGAGCTCGTCGTCTGACAAGCGTTCGGTATGCTGTGTGATGCCGATCGCGACACTGAACGATGTCAAAGACCGCGCGACGCTGGGCGACGCTGCGAACGCGCGAAGAGTGGCGTCAAGCTCTGTGCGTGTAGAGAGGTTGAGCGCAGATGTGGCCATGGTGGCGGTCAGAAGGCAACGTGTCTACGGAAAGGCCCTTCGGAAGCGCCGCGGGATCTGTTGCACTCCTCACTTGACTTGTGCCGGCGGAGCTGACAAACAGCGCAATACTCGCCATTATACGCTGGGATGAGGATCCGAGATGTGTAACTCTTGCTGGTCGCCGGGGTCGAGGGCAGAATAAGGTACGAACCGGGAACAGGGATCATTCGGTGCGCACGATCTGCAGCATGCTTCTCGGCCCCTCCTTCTACCTCATGCAGAGATAGACGTAGAGGCATACGGCCCCCGTAATAATCTCAATCTTCATCGAAGAAAGATTTGATTGGTCACAGTGCACACTAGTTGGAGTACAGATTCATTCAGGCGCTCACAACGCTGCGTATCCCTCCTTCGACGTTGACAGGTGAATGCGACGCTTTGCGCATTCGACAACCGCGTCGGCGTAGCAGATTGGCGAGAGTCGACTGATGTCGCCCCTGAAAACAAGGCGCAAGGTACGGATAGAGGGTAAGAGGGCCAACGCCTCCTTCAACTTGTTCCAGTACAAGTCGAGCCTATCGCGATCGTCGTCGTAGAAGACTCGCAATTCGCGGAGGCGTTTAGCACCGCTGGAAAGGGCTGCAATGTCCTCCTTCGTAGGAGGTTGTGCAAGCGATAGGCACTCTAGCTGAGGACACGCAGCGATAAGCCTGGCCGTGGACATGGAATTGGCGATGGATTCGAGGCTTCGTAATCGCGTGCATCGCGCAAGGGCCTCTACAATCGCGTCTTCAATCGTTGCTTTGAATCGGAGGCTGTCGATCCATGAGAGCCTCACAGTCTCCAATGTGTCGTGAGAGCTGCTGAGAAGGTGTGGATAGTGCAGAAAGTTGATCGACATGTCATCGCGGACATCGAGCTCTTCCAGACGACAGACGGGTGTGGGCATGGCAGAGAAGTCTGCTGTTTCCGATGAGTCCCTGACGCAGCCAAACCGCAAGGAGCGTAGGGATGGCATCAAGGACAGGAGATGGAACATGGTCTCGACTGTGAGGCATCCCGGTCACCCGATTGTAAAATCCAAGAGGTGCTGAAATGAATGACAATTTGCGACTCGATGGAGACTGTCGGCGCTCAGCTCGTGGAATCTCCAGCACAGGAGGCGAAGGAGTCGGAGCCGTGAAGAGTGGACCAAGAAGGTAACGAGCTCGCCCTCAGACAAGCTTTCGGTAAGCTCTGTGAACCCGACCCAGACACGAAACGACAACAGAGACCGCGAGACGCTGGGCGACACTACCAACGCGCGAAGAGTGGCGTCAAGCTCTGCGCGTGTAGAGAGGCTGAGCGCAGATGTGGCCATGGTCGTGGGCGGAAGGCAACCTGCGGCCGGAAGCGCCGCGGGATCTATACTTTCCTGACTTGACTTGTGCCGGCGATGTCGCCGAGCGTGCACGACCCGAGCGTGCCCAATTCAGCAGACTCGACTCTTTCTCCTCCCGCGGCGGTCTCGCACAACCAGGCGCAGTCTGCGGCAGAGGTGCGCACCGCCCTGGTCGCCCAGCTCTCTTGACTCTGACCACCGCACATGGCCCGCCGCGACCAGGACGCGCTCTTCAGCACCGACGAACCCCCGCCCTACACCCCGCGACCCGACCTGCGCACGGGCGAGGCCACCGTAGAGTACGGTCCCGCGCGCCCGTTCCAGGC